>OU342639.1:3065248-3294067 GCA_910589415.1 Malachius bipustulatus
GAAAATAAACAAAATTTCCTTCAAACGAAAGGTAAAACCGCATCTAAAATGAACATTTTTTCCTCTCTCGCACTGAGATTTTGGTTTTACGACGTCCGTTTCTACTCAAATGGTTGGAAATTTCGTCACATCTGAAAACAACTACTAAAATAATACCTAAGCCTACCAAAGAAGACTACCACGCACAAGAACTGTATTAGTTTAACATTCCATCATATATTTCATGCGACCGTCTGCTTTGAGGGCTAGAAGTTGACTAATTATAAAAAAGGAACAATTCCAGAAAATAAACAAAATTTCCTTCAAACGAAAGGTAAAACCGCATCTAAAATGAACATTTTTTCCTCTCTCTCACTGAGATTTCGGTTTTACGACGTCCGTTTTACTCAAATGGTTGGAAATTTCGTCACATCTTAAAACAACTACTTACATAATATCTAAGCCTATACCAAAGAAGACTACCACGCACAAGAACTGTATTAGTTTAACATTCCATCAATTATTTCATGCGACCGTCTGCTTTGAAGGCTAGAAGTTGACTAATTAAAAAAACAGGAACAATTCCAGAAAATAAACAAAATTTCCTTCAAACGAAAGATAAAACCGCATCTAAAATGAACATTTTTTCCTCTCTCTCACTGAGATTTCGGTTTTACGACGTCCGTTTTACTCAAATGGTTGGAAATTTCGTCACATCTTAAAACAACTACTTACATAATATCTAAGCCTATACCAAAGAAGACTACCACGCACAAGAACTGTATAAGTTTAACATTCCATCAATTATTTCATGCGACCGTCTGCTTTGAAGGCTAGAAGTTGACTAATTATAAAAACAGGAACAACTCCAGAAAATAAACAAAATTTCCTTCAAACGAAAGGAGAAACCGCATCTAAAATGAACATTTTTTCCTCTCTCTCACTGAGAATTTGGTTTTACGACTTACGTTTCTACTCAAAAGGTTGGAAATTTCGTCACATCTGAAAACAACTACTAAAATAATACCTAAGACTACCAAAAAAGACTGCCACGCACAAGAACTGTATAAGTTTAACATTCCATCAATTATTTCATGCGACCGTCTGCTTTGAAGGCTAGAAGTTGACTAATTATAAAAACAGGAACAACTCCAGAAAATAAACAAAATTTCCTTCAAACGAAAGGAGAAACCGCATCTAAAATGAACATTTTTTCCTCTCTCTCACTGAGATTTTGGTTTTACGACGTCCGTTTCTACTCAAATGGTTGGAAATTTCGTCACATCTGAAAACAACTACTAAAATAATACCTAAGCCTACCAAAGAAGACTACCACGCACAAGAACTGTATTAGTTTAACATTCCATCAATTATTTCATGCGACCGTCTGCTTTGAAGGCTAGAAGTTGACTAATTATAAAAACAGGAACAACTCCAGAAAATAAACAAAATTTCCTTCAAACGAAAGGTAAAACCGCATCTAAAATGAACATTTTTTCCTCTCTCTCGCTGAGATTTTGGTTTTACGACTTCCGTTTCTACTCAAATGGTTGGAAATTTCGTCACATCTAAAAACAACTACTTAAATATTACCTAAGACTACCAAAAAAGACTGCCACGCACAAGAACTGTATTAGTTTAACATTCCATCATATATTTCATGTGACCGTCTGCTTTGAGGGCTAGAAGTTGACTAATTATAAAAACAGGAACAATTCCAGAAAATAAACAAAATTTCCTTCAAACGAAAGGTAAAACCGCATCTAAAATGAACATTTTTCCCTCTCTCTCACTGAGATTTCGGTTTTACGACGTCCGTTTCTACTCAAATGGTTGGAAATTTCGTCACATCTGAAAACAACTACTAAAATAATACCTAAGCCTACCAAAAAAGACTGCCACGCACAAGAACTGTATAGGTTTAACATTCCATCAATTATTTCATGCGACCGTCTGCTTTGAAGGCTAGAAGTTGACTAATTATAAAAACAGGAACAACTCCAGAAAATAAACAAAATTTCCTTCAAACGAAAGGTAAAACCGCATCTAAAATGAACATTTTTTCCTCTCTCTCGCTGAGATTTTGGTTTTACGACTTCCGTTTCTACTCAAATGGTTGGAAATTTCGTCACATCTAAAAACAACTACTTAAATATTACCTAAGACTACCAAAAAAGACTGCCACGCACAAGAACTGTATTAGTTTAACATTCCATCATATATTTCATGTGACCGTCTGCTTTGAGGGCTAGAAGTTGACTAATTATAAAAAAAGGAACAATTCCAGAAAATAAACAAAATTTCCTTCAAACGAAAGGTAAAACCGCATCTAAAATGAACATTTTTTCCTCTCTCGCACTGAGATTTTGGTTTTACGACTTCCGTTTCTACTCAAATGGTTGGAAATTTCGTCACATCTAAAAACAACTACTTAAATATTACCTAAGCCTACCAAAGAAGACTACCACGCACAAGAACTGTATTAGTTTAACATTCCATCATATATTTCATGCGACCGTCTGCTTTGAGGGCTAGAAGTTGACTAATTATAAAAACAGGAACAATTCATGAAAATAAACAAAATTTCCTTCAAACGAAAAGTAAAACCGCATCTAAAATGAACATTTTTTCCTCTCTCGCACTGAGATTTTGGTTTTACGACGTCCGTTTCTACTCAAATGGTTGGAAATTTCGTCACATCTGAAAACAACTACTAAAATAATACCTAAGCCTACCAAAAAAGACTGCCACGCACAAGAACTGTATTTGTTTAACATTCCATCAATTATTTCATGCGACCGTCTGCTTTGAAGGCTAGAAGTTGACTAATTATAAAAACAGGAACAACTCCAGAAAATAAACAAAATTTCCTTCAAACGAAAGGAGAAACCGCATCTAAAATGAACATTTTTTCCTCTCTCTCACTGAGATTTTGGTTTTACGACTTCCGTTTCTACTCAAATGGTTGGAAATTTCGTCACATCTGAAAACAACTACTAAAATAATACCTAAGACTACCAAAAAAGACTGCCACGCACAAGAACTGTATAAGTTTAACATTCCATCAATTATTTCATGCGACCGTCTGCTTTGAAGGCTAGAAGTTGACTAATTATAAAAACAGGAACAACTCCAGAAAATAAACAAAATTTCCTTCAAACGAAAGGAGAAACCGCATCTAAAATGAACATTTTTTCCTCTCTCTCACTGAGATTTTGGTTTTACGACTTCCGTTTCTACTCAAATGGTTGGAAATTTCGTCACATCTGAAAACAACTACTAAAATAATACCTAAGACTACCAAAAAAGACTGCCACGCACAAGAACTGTATAAGTTTAACATTCCATCAATTATTTCATGCGACCGTCTGCTTTGAAGGCTAGAAGTTGACTAATTATAAAAACAGGAACAACTCCAGAAAATAAACAAAATTTCCTTCAAACGAAAGGTAAAACCGCATCTAAAATGAACATTTTTCCCCTCTCTCACTGAGATTTTGGTTTTACGACGTCCGTTTCTACTCAAATGGTTGGAAATTTCGTCACATCTAAAAACAACTACTAAAATAATACCTAAGCCTACCAAACAAGACTACCACGCACAAGAACTGTATTAGTTTAACATTCCATCAATTATTTCATGCGACCGTCTGCTTTGAAGGCTAGAAGTTGACTAATTATAAAAACAGGAACAACTCCAGAAAATAAACAAAATTTCCTTCAAACGAAAGGTAAAACCGCATCTAAAATGAACATTTTTCCCCTCTCTCACTGAGATTTTGGTTTTACGACGTCCGTTTCTACTCAAATGGTTGGAAATTTCGTCACATCTGAAAACAACTACTAAAATAATACCTAAGCCTACCAAAGAAGACTACCACGCACAAGAACTGTATTAGTTTAACATTCCATCAATTATTTCATGCGACCGTCTGCTTTGAAGGCTAGAAGTTGACTAATTATAAAAACAGGAACAACTCCAGAAAATAAACAAAATTTCCTTCAAACGAAAGGTAAAACCGCATCTAAAATGAACATTTTTTCCTCTCTCTCGCTGAGATTTTGGTTTTACGACTTCCGTTTCTACTCAAATGGTTGGAAATTTCGTCACATCTAAAAACAACTACTTAAATATTACCTAAGACTACCAAAAAAGACTGCCACGCACAAGAACTGTATTAGTTTAACATTCCATCATATATTTCATGTGACCGTCTGCTTTGAGGGCTAGAAGTTGACTAATTATAAAAAAAGGAACAATTCCAGAAAATAAACAAAATTTCCTTCAAACGAAAGGTAAAACCGCATCTAAAATGAACATTTTTCCCTCTCTCTCACTGAGATTTCGGTTTTACGACGTCCGTTTCTACTCCAATGGTTGGAAATTTCGTCACATCTGAAAACAACTACTAAAATAATACCTAAGCCTACCAAAAAAGACTGCCACGCACAAGAACTGTATAGGTTTAACATTCCATCAATTATTTCATGCGACCGTCTGCTTTGAAGGCTAGAAGTTGACTAATTATAAAAACAGGAACAACTCCAGAAAATAAACAAAATTTCCTTCAAACGAAAGGTAAAACCGCATCTAAAATGAACATTTTTTCCTCTCTCTCGCTGAGATTTTGGTTTTACGACTTCCGTTTCTACTCAAATGGTTGGAAATTTCGTCACATCTAAAAACAACTACTTAAATATTACCTAAGACTACCAAAAAAGACTGCCACGCACAAGAACTGTATTAGTTTAACATTCCATCATATATTTCATGTGACCGTCTGCTTTGAGGGCTAGAAGTTGACTAATTATAAAAAAAGGAACAATTCCAGAAAATAAACAAAATTTCCTTCAAACGAAAGGTAAAACCGCATCTAAAATGAACATTTTTTCCTCTCTCGCACTGAGATTTTGGTTTTACGACTTCCGTTTCTACTCAAATGGTTGGAAATTTCGTCACATCTAAAAACAACTACTTAAATATTACCTAAGCCTACCAAAGAAGACTACCACGCACAAGAACTGTATTAGTTTAACATTCCATCATATATTTCATGCGACCGTCTGCTTTGAGGGCTAGAAGTTGACTAATTATAAAAACAGGAACAATTCATGAAAATAAACAAAATTTCCTTCAAACGAAAAGTAAAACCGCATCTAAAATGAACATTTTTTCCTCTCTCGCACTGAGATTTTGGTTTTACGACGTCCGTTTCTACTCAAATGGTTGGAAATTTCGTCACATCTGAAAACAACTACTAAAATAATACCTAAGCCTACCAAAAAAGACTGCCACGCACAAGAACTGTATAGGTTTAACATTCCATCAATTATTTCATGCGACCGTCTGCTTTGAAGGCTAGAAGTTGACTAATTATAAAAACAGGAACAACTCCAGAAAATAAACAAAATTTCCTTCAAACGAAAGGTAAAACCGCATCTAAAATGAACATTTTATCCTCTCTCTCGCTGAGATTTTGGTTTTACGACTTCCGTTTCTACTCAAATGGTTGGAAATTTCGTCACATCTAAAAACAACTACTTAAATATTACCTAAGCCTACCAAAGAAGACTACCACGCACAAGAACTGTATTAGTTTAACATTCCATCATATATTTCATGCGACCGTCTGCTTTGAGGGCTAGAAGTTGACTAATTATAAAAAAAGGAACAATTCCAGAAAATAAACAAAATTTCCTTCAAACGAAAGGTAAAACCGCATCTAAAATGAACATTTTTTCCTCTCTCGCACTGAGATTTTGGTTTTACGACTTCCGTTTCTACTCAAATGGTTGGAAATTTCGTCACATCTAAAAACAACTACTTAAATATTACCTAAGCCTACCAAAGAAGACTACCACGCACAAGAACTGTATTAGTTTAACATTCCATCATATATTTCATGCGACCGTCTGCTTTGAGGGCTGGAAGTTGACTAATTATAAAAACAGGAACAATTCATGAAAATAAACAAAATTTCCTTCAAACGAAAAGTAAAACCGCATCTAAAATGAACATTTTTTTCTCTCTCGCACTGAGATTTTGGTTTTACGACGTCCGTTTCTGCTCAAATGGTTGGAAATTTCGTCACATCTGAAAACAACTACTAAAATAATACCTAAGCCTACCAAAAAAGACTGCCACGCACAAGAACTGTATAGGTTTAACATTCCATCAATTATTTCATGCGACCGTCTGCTTTGAAGGCCAGAAGTTGACTAATTATAAAAAAAGGAACAATTCCAGAAAATAAACAAAATTTCCTTCAAACGAAAGGTAAAACCGCATCTAAAATGAACATTTTTTCCTCTCTCTCACTGAGATTTCGGTTTTACGACGTCCGTTTCTACTCAAATGGTTGGAAATTTCGTCACATCTAAAAACAACTATACTTGAATAATACCTAAGCCTACCAAAGAAGACTACCACGCACAAGAACTGTATTTGTTTAACATTCCATCAATTATTTCATGCGACCGTCTGCTTTGAAGGCTAGAAGTTGACTAATTATAAAAACAGGAACAACTCCAGAAAATAAACAAAATTTCCTTCAAACGAAAGGTAAAACCGCATCTAAAATGAACATTTTTTCCTCTCTCTCACTGAGATTTTAGTTTTACGACACCGTTTCTGCTCAAATGGTTGTAAATTTCGTCACATCTAAAAACAACTATACTCGAATAATACCTAAGACTACCAAAGAAGACTACCACGCACAAGAACTGTATTAGTTTAACATTCCATCAATTATTCCATGCGACCGTCTGCTTTGAAGGCTAGAAGTTGACTAATTATAAAAACAGGAACAATTTCAGAAAATAAACAAAATTTCCTTCAAACGAAAGGTAAAACCGCATCTAAAATGAACATTTTTCCCTCTCTCTCACTGAGATTTCGGTTTTACGACGTTCGTTTCTACTCAAATGGTTGGAAATTTCGTCACATCTAAAAACAACTACTTAAATAATACCTTAGCCTACCAAAGAAGACTACCACGCACAAGAACTGTATTAGTTTAACATTCCATCAATTATTTCATGCGACCGTCTGCTTTGAAGGCTAGAAGTTGACTAATTATAAAAACAGGAACAATTCACGAAAATAAACAAAATTTCCTTCAAACGAAAGGTAAAACCGCATCTAAAATGAACATTTTTTTCCTCTCTCTCACTGAGATTTTGGTTTTACGACGTCCGTTTCTACTCAAATGGTTGGAAATTTCGTCACATCTGAAAACAACTACTAAAATAATACCTAAGACTACCAAAAAAGACTGCCACGCACAAGAACTGTATAAGTTTAACATTCCATCAATTATTTCATGCGACCGTCTGCTTTGAAGGCTAGAAGTTGACTAATTATAAAAACAGGAACAACTCCAGAAAATAAACAAAATTTCCTTCAAACGAAAGGTAAAACCGCATCTAAAATGAACATTTTTTCCTCTCTCTCACTGAGATTTTGGTTTTACGACTTCCGTTTCTACTCAAATGGTTGGAAATTTCGTCACATCTGAAAACAACTACTAAAATAATACCTAAGACTACCAAAAAAGACTGCCACGCACAAGAACTGTATAAGTTTAACATTCCATCAATTATTTCATGCGACCGTCTGCTTTGAAGGCTAGAAGTTGACTAATTATAAAAACAGGAACAACTCCAGAAAATAAACAAAATTTCCTTCAAACGAAAGGTAAAACCGCATCTAAAATGAACATTTTTCCCCTCTCTCACTGAGATTTTGGTTTTACGACGTCCGTTTCTACTCAAATGGTTGGAAATTTCGTCACATCTAAAAACAACTACTAAAATAATACCTAAGCCTACCAAAGAAGACTACCACGCACAAGAACTGTATTAGTTTAACATTCCATCAATTATTTCATGCGACCGTCTGCTTTGAAGGCTAGAAGTTGACTAATTATAAAAACAGGAACAACTCCAGAAAATAAACAAAATTTCCTTCAAACGAAAGGTAAAACCGCATCTAAAATGAACATTTTTCCCCTCTCTCACTGAGATTTTGGTTTTACGACGTCCGTTTCTACTCAAATGGTTGGAAATTTCGTCACATCCGAAAACAACTACTAAAATAATACCTAAGCCTACCAAAGAAGACTACCACGCACAAGAACTGTATTAGTTTAACATTCCATCAATTATTTCATGCGACCGTCTGCTTTGAAGGCTAGAAGTTGACTAATTATAAAAACAGGAACAACTCCAGAAAATAAACAAAATTTCCTTCAAACGAAAGGTAAAACCGCATCTAAATGAACATTTTTTCCTCTCTCTCACTGAGATTTTAGTTTTACGACACCGTTTCTGCTCAAATGGTTGTAAATTTCGTCACATCTAAAAACAACTATACTCGAATAATACCTAAGCCTACCAAAGAAGACTACCACGCACAAGAACTGTATTAGTTTAACATTCCATCAATTATTTCATGCGACCGTCTGCTTTGAAGGCTAGAAGTTGACTAATTATAAAAACAGGAACAATTTCAGAAAATAAACAAAATTTCCTTCAAACGAAAGGTAAAACCGCATCTAAAATGAACATTTTTTCCTCTCTCGCACTGAGATTTTGGTTTTACGACGTCCGTTTCTACTCAAATGGTTGGAAATTTCGTCACATCTGAAAACAACTACTAAAATAATACCTAAGCCTACCAAAGAAGACTACCACGCACAAGAACTGTATTAGTTTAACATTCCATCATATATTTCATGCGACCGTCTGCTTTGAGGGCTAGAAGTTGACTAATTATAAAAACAGGAACAATTCATGAAAATAAACAAAATTTCCTTCAAACGAAAAGTAAAACCGCATCTAAAATGAACATTTTTTCCTCTCTCGCACTGAGATTTTGGTTTTACGACGTCCGTTTCTACTCAAATGGTTGGAAATTTCGTCACATCTGAAAACAACTACTAAAATAATACCTAAGCCTACCAAAGAAGACTACCACGCACAAGAACTGTATTAGTTTAACATTCCATCATATATTTCATGCGACCGTCTGCTTTGAGGGCTAGAAGTTGACTAATTATAAAAAAGGAACAATTCCAGAAAATAAACAAAATTTCCTTCAAACGAAAGGTAAAACCGCATCTAAAATGAACATTTTTTCCTCTCTCTCACTGAGATTTCGGTTTTACGACGTCCGTTTTACTCAAATGGTTGGAAATTTCGTCACATCTTAAAACAACTACTTACATAATATCTAAGCCTATACCAAAGAAGACTACCACGCACAAGAACTGTATTAGTTTAACATTCCATCAATTATTTCATGCGACCGTCTGCTTTGAAGGCTAGAAGTTGACTAATTAAAAAAACAGGAACAATTCCAGAAAATAAACAAAATTTCCTTCAAACGAAAGATAAAACCGCATCTAAAATGAACATTTTTTCCTCTCTCTCACTGAGATTTTGGTTTTACGACGTCCGTTTCTACTCAAATGGTTGGAAATTTCGTCACATCTAAAAACAACTATACTTGAATAATACCTAAGCCTACCAAAGAAGACTACCACGCACAAGAACTGTATTTGTTTAACATTCCATCAATTATTTCATGCGACCGTCTGCTTTGAAGGCTAGAAGTTGACTAATTATAAAAACAGGAACAACTTCAGAAAATAAACAAAATTTCCTTCAAACGAAAGGAGAAACCGCATCTAAAATGAACATTTTTTCCTCTCTCTCACTGAGATTTTGGTTTTACGACTTACGTTTCTACTCAAATGGTTGGAAATTTCGTCACATCTGAAAACAACTACTAAAATAATACCTAAGACTACCAAAAAAGACTGCCACGCACAAGAACTGTATAAGTTTAACATTCCATCAATTATTTCATGCGACCGTCTGCTTTGAAGGCTAGAAGTTGACTAATTATAAAAACAGGAACAACTCCAGAAAATAAACAAAATTTCCTTCAAACGAAAGGTAAAACCGCATCTAAAATGAACATTTTTCCCCTCTCTCACTGAGATTTTGGTTTTACGACGTCCGTTTCTACTCAAATGGTTGGAAATTTCGTCACATCTAAAAACAACTACTAAAATAATACCTAAGCCTACCAAAGAAGACTACCACGCACAAGAACTGTATTAGTTTAACATTCCATCAATTATTTCATGCGACCGTCTGCTTTGAAGGCTAGAAGTTGACTAATTATAAAAACAGGAACAACTCCAGAAAATAAACAAAATTTCCTTCAAACGAAAGGTAAAACCGCATCTAAAATGAACATTTTTCCCCTCTCTCACTGAGATTTTGGTTTTACGACGTCCGTTTCTACTCAAATGGTTGGAAATTTCGTCACATCTGAAAACAACTACTAAAATAATACCTAAGCCTACCAAAGAAGACTACCACGCACAAGAACTGTATTAGTTTAACATTCCATCAATTATTTCATGCGACCGTCTGCTTTGAAGGCTAGAAGTTGACTAATTATAAAAACAGGAACAACTCCAGAAAATAAACAAAATTTCCTTCAAACGAAAGGTAAAACCGCATCTAAAATGAACATTTTTTCCTCTCTCTCGCTGAGATTTTGGTTTTACGACTTCCGTTTCTACTCAAATGGTTGGAAATTTCGTCACATCTAAAAACAACTACTTAAATATTACCTAAGACTACCAAAAAAGACTGCCACGCACAAGAACTGTATTAGTTTAACATTCCATCATATATTTCATGTGACCGTCTGCTTTGAGGGCTAGAAGTTGACTAATTATAAAAAAAGGAACAATTCCAGAAAATAAACAAAATTTCCTTCAAACGAAAGGTAAAACCGCATCTAAAATGAACATTTTTCCCTCTCTCTCACTGAGATTTCGGTTTTACGACGTCCGTTTCTACTCAAATGGTTGGAAATTTCGTCACATCTGAAAACAACTACTAAAATAATACCTAAGCCTACCAAAAAAGACTGCCACGCACAAGAACTGTATAGGTTTAACATTCCATCAATTATTTCATGCGACCGTCTGCTTTGAAGGCTAGAAGTTGACTAATTATAAAAACAGGAACAACTCCAGAAAATAAACAAAATTTCCTTCAAACGAAAGGTAAAACCGCATCTAAAATGAACATTTTTTCCTCTCTCTCGCTGAGATTTTGGTTTTACGACTTCCGTTTCTACTCAAATGGTTGGAAATTTCGTCACATCTAAAAACAACTACTTAAATATTACCTAAGACTACCAAAAAAGACTGCCACGCACAAGAACTGTATTAGTTTAACATTCCATCATATATTTCATGTGACCGTCTGCTTTGAGGGCTAGAAGTTGACTAATTATAAAAAAAAGGAACAATTCCAGAAAATAAACAAAATTTCCTTGAAACGAAAGGTAAAACCGCATCTAAAATGAACATTTTTTCCTCTCTCGCACTGAGATTTTGGTTTTACGACTTCCGTTTCTACTCAAATGGTTGGAAATTTCGTCACATCTAAAAACAACTACTTAAATATTACCTAAGCCTACCAAAGAAGACTACCACGCACAAGAACTGTATTAGTTTAACATTCCATCATATATTTCATGCGACCGTCTGCTTTGAGGGCTAGAAGTTGACTAATTATAAAAACAGGAACAATTCATGAAAATAAACAAAATTTCCTTCAAACGAAAAGTAAAACCGCATCTAAAATGAACATTTTTTCCTCTCTCGCACTGAGATTTTGGTTTTACGACGTCCGTTTCTACTCAAATGGTTGGAAATTTCGTCACATCTGAAAACAACTACTAAAATAATACCTAAGCCTACCAAAAAAGACTGCCACGCACAAGAACTGTATTTGTTTAACATTCCATCAATTATTTCATGCGACCGTCTGCTTTGAAGGCTAGAAGTTGACTAATTATAAAAACAGGAACAACTCCAGAAAATAAACAAAATTTCCTTCAAACGAAAGGAGAAACCGCATCTAAAATGAACATTTTTTCCTCTCTCTCACTGAGATTTTGGTTTTACGACTTCCGTTTCTACTCAAATGGTTGGAAATTTCGTCACATCTGAAAACAACTACTAAAATAATACCTAAGACTACCAAAAAAGACTGCCACGCACAAGAACTGTATAAGTTTAACATTCCATCAATTATTTCATGCGACCGTCTGCTTTGAAGGCTAGAAGTTGACTAATTATAAAAACAGGAACAACTCCAGAAAATAAACAAAATTTCCTTCAAACGAAAGGAGAAACCGCATCTAAAATGAACATTTTTTCCTCTCTCTCACTGAGATTTTGGTTTTACGACTTCCGTTTCTACTCAAATGGTTGGAAATTTCGTCACATCTGAAAACAACTACTAAAATAATACCTAAGACTACCAAAAAAGACTGCCACGCACAAGAACTGTATAAGTTTAACATTCCATCAATTATTTCATGCGACCGTCTGCTTTGAAGGCTAGAAGTTGACTAATTATAAAAACAGGAACAACTCCAGAAAATAAACAAAATTTCCTTCAAACGAAAGGTAAAACCGCATCTAAAATGAACATTTTTCCCCTCTCTCACTGAGATTTTGGTTTTACGACGTCCGTTTCTACTCAAATGGTTGGAAATTTCGTCACATCTAAAAAACAACTACTAAAATAATACCTAAGCCTACCAAAGAAGACTACCACGCACAAGAACTGTATTAGTTTAACATTCCATCAATTATTTCATGCGACCGTCTGCTTTGAAGGCTAGAAGTTGACTAATTATAAAAACAGGAACAACTCCAGAAAATAAACAAAATTTCCTTCAAACGAAAGGTAAAACCGCATCTAAAATGAACATTTTTTCCTCTCTCTCGCTGAGATTTTGGTTTTACGACTTCCGTTTCTACTCAAATGGTTGGAAATTTCGTCACATCTAAAAACAACTACTTAAATATTACCTAAGACTACCAAAAAAGACTGCCACGCACAAGAACTGTATTAGTTTAACATTCCATCATATATTTCATGCGACCGTCTGCTTTGAGGGCTAGAAGTTGACTAATTATAAAAAAAGGAACAATTCCAGAAAATAAACAAAATTTCCTTCAAACGAAAGGTAAAACCGCATCTAAAATGAACATTTTTCCCTCTCTCTCACTGAGATTTCGGTTTTACGACGTCCGTTTCTACTCAAATGGTTGGAAATTTCGTCACATCTGAAAACAACTACTAAAATAATACCTAAGCCTACCATAAAGACTGCCACGCACAAGAACTGTATAGGTTTAACATTCCATCAATTATTTCATGCGACCGTCTGCTTGTTGAAGGCTAGAAGTTGACTAATTATAAAAACAGGAACAACTCCAGAAAATAAACAAAATTTCCTTCAAACGAAAGGTAAAACCGCATCTAAAATGAACATTTTTTCCTCTCTCTCGCTGAGATTTTGGTTTTACGACTTCCGTTTCTACTCAAAATGGTTGGAAATTTCGTCACATCTAAAAACAACTACTTAAATATTACCTAAGACTACCAAAAAAGACTGCCACGCACAAGAACTGTATTAGTTTAACATTCCATCATATATTTCATGTGACCGTCTGCTTTGAGGGCTAGAAGTTGACTAATTATAAAAAAAGGAACAATTCCAGAAAATAAACAAAATTTCCTTCAAACGAAAGGTAAAACCGCATCTAAAATGAACATTTTTTCCTCTCTCGCACTGAGATTTTGGTTTTACGACTTCCGTTTCTACTCAAATGGTTGGAAATTTCGTCACATCTAAAAACAACTACTTAAATATTACGCTAAGCCTACCAAAGAAGACTACCACGCACAAGAACTGTATTAGTTTAACATTCCATCATATATTTCATGCGACCGTCTGCTTTTGAGGGCTAGAAGTTGACTAATTATAAAAACAGGAACAATTCATGAAAATAAACAAAATTTCCTTCAAACGAAAAGTAAAACCGCATCTAAAATGAACATTTTTTCCTCTCTCGCACTGAGATTTTGGTTTTACGACGTCCGTTTCTACTCAAATGGTTGGAAATTTCGTCACATCTGAAAACAACTACTAAAATAATACCTAAGCCTACCAAAAAAGACTGCCACGCACAAGAACTGTATAGGTTTAACATTCCATCAATTATTTCATGCGACCGTCTGCTTTGAAGGCTAGAAGTTGACTAATTATAAAAACAGGAACAACTCCAGAAAATAAACAAAATTTCCTTCAAACGAAAGGTAAAACCGCATCTAAAATGAACATTTTATCCTCTCTCTCGCTGAGATTTTGGTTTTACGACTTCCGTTTCTACTCAAATGGTTGGAAATTTCGTCACATCTAAAAACAACTACTTAAATATTACCTAAGCCTACCAAAGAAGACTACCACGCACAAGAACTGTATTAGTTTAACATTCCATCATATATTTCATGCGACCGTCTGCTTTGAGGGCTAGAAGTTGACTAATTATAAAAACAGGAACAATTCATGAAAATAAACAAAATTTCCTTCAAACGAAAAGTAAAACCGCATCTAAAATGAACATTTTTTTCTCTCTCGCACTGAGATTTTGGTTTTACGACGTCCGTTTCTGCTCAAATGGTTGGAAATTTCGTCACATCTGAAAACAACTACTAAAATAATACCTAAGCCTACCAAAAAAGACTGCCACGCACAAGAACTGTATAGGTTTAACATTCCATCAATTATTTCATGCGACCGTCTGCTTTGAAGGCTAGAAGTTGACTAATTATAAAAACAGGAACACTTCCAGGAAATAAACAAAATTTCCTTCAAACGAAAGGTTAAACCGCATCTAAAATGAACATTTTTTCCTCTCTCTCGCTGAGATTTTGGTTTTACGACTTCCGTTTCTACTCAAATGGTTGGAAATTTCGTCACATCTAAAAACAACTACTTAAATAATACCTTAGCCTACCAAAGAAGACTACCACGCACAAGAACTGTATTAGTTTACCATTCCATCAATTATTTCATGCGACCGTCTGCTTTGAAGGCTAGAAGTTGACTAATTATAAAAACCGGGACAATTCCAGAAATAAACAAAATTTCCTTCAAACGAAAAGTAAAACCGCATCTAAAATGAACATTTTTTCCTCTCTCTCACTGAGATTTCTGTTTTACGACGTCCGTTTCTACTCAAATGGTTGGAAATTTCGTCACATCTAAAAACAACTACTTAAATAGTACCTAAGCCTACCAAAAAAGACTGCCACGCACAAGAACTGTATAGGTTTAACATTCCATCAATTATTTCATGCGACCGTTTGCTTTGAAGGCTAGAAGTTGACTAATTATAAAAACAGGAACAATTCCAGAAAATAAACAAAATTTCCTTCAAACGAAAGGTAAAACCGCATCTAAAATGAACATTTTTTCCTCTCTCTCACTGAGATTTTGGTTTTACGACGTCCGTTCCTACTCAAATGGTTGGAAATTTCGTCACATCTAAAAACAACTACTTAAATAATACCTAAGCCTACCAAAAAAGACTGCCACGCACAAGAACTGTACAAGTTTAACATTCCATCAATTATTTCATGCGACCGTCTGCTTTGAAGGCTAGAAGTTGACTAATTATAAAAACAGGAACAATTCCAGAAAATAAACAAAATTTCCTTCAAACGAAAGGTAAAACCGCATCTAAAATGAACATTTTTTCCTCTCTCTCATTGAGATTTTGGTTTTACGACGTCCGTTTCTACTCAAATGGTTGGAAATTTCGTCACATCTAAAAACAACTACTTAAATAGTACCTAAGACTACCAAAAAGACTGCCACGCACAAGAACTGTATAAGTTTAACATTCCATCAATTATTTCATGCGACCGTCTGCTTTGAAGGCTAGAAGTTGACTAATTATAAAAACAGGAACAATTCCAGAAAATAAACAAAATTTTCCTTTCAAACGAAAGGTAAAACCGCATCTAAAATGAACATTTTTTCCTCTCTCTCACTGAGATTTTGGTTTTACGACGTCCGTTCCTACTCAAATGGTTGGAAATTTCGTCACATCTAAAAACAACTACTTAAATAATACCTAAGCCTACCAAAAAAGACTGCCACGCACAAGAACTGTACAAGTTTAACATTCCATCATTTATTTCATGCGACCGTCTGCTTTGAAGGCTAGAAGTTGACTAATTATAAAAAAAGGAACAATTCCAGAAAATAAACAAAATTTCCTTCAAACGAAAGGTAAAACCGCATCTAAAATGAACATTTTTTCCTCTCTCTCACTGAGATTTCGGTTTTACGACGTCCGTTTTACTCAAATGGTTGGAAATTTCGTCACATCTTAAAACAACTACTTACATAATATCTAAGCCTATACCAAAGAAGACTACCACGCACAAGAACTGTATTAGTTTAACATTCCATCAATTATTTCATGCGACCGTCTGCTTTGAAGGCTAGAAGTTGACTAATTAAAAAAAACAGGAACAATTCCAGAAAATAAACAAAATTTCCTTCAAACGAAAGGTAAAACCGCATCTAAAATGAACATTTTTTCCTCTCTCTCACTGAGATTTTGGTTTTACGACGTCCGTTTCTACTCAAATGGTTGGAAATTTCGTCACATCTAAAAACAACTATACTTGAATAATACCTAAGCCTACCAAAGAAGACTACCACGCACAAGAACTGTATTTGTTTAACATTCCATCAATTATTTCATGCGACCGTCTGCTTTGAAGGCTAGAAGTTGACTAATTATAAAAACAGGAACAACTCCAGAAAATAAACAAAATTTCCTTCAAACGAAAGGTAAAACCGCATCTAAAATGAACATTTTTTCCTCTCTCTCACTGAGATTTTAGTTTTACGACACCGTTTCTGCTCAAATGGTTGTAAATTTCGTCACATCTAAAAACAACTATACTCGAATAATACCTAAGACTACCAAAGAAGACTACCACGCACAAGAACTGTATTAGTTTAACATTCCATCAATTATTCCATGCGACCGTCTGCTTTGAAGGCTAGAAGTTGACTAATTATAAAAACAGGAACAATTCACGAAAATAAACAAAATTTCCTTCAAACGAAAAGTAAAACTGCATCTAAAATGAACATTTTTTCCTCGCTCGCACTGAGATTTTGGTTTTACGACGTCCGTTTCTACTCAAATGGTTGGAAATTTCGTCACATCTGAAAACAACTACTAAAATAATACCTAAGCCTACCAAAAAAGACTGCCACGCACAAGAACTGTATAGGTTTAACATTCCATCAATTATTTCATGCGACCGTCTGCTTTGAAGGCTAGAAGTTGACTAATTATAAAAACAGGAACACTTCCAGGAAATAAACAAAATTTCCTTCAAACGAAAGGTAAAACCGCATCTAAAATGAACATTTTTTCCTCTCTCTCGCTGAGATTTTGGTTTTACGACTTCCGTTTCTACTCAAATGGTTGGATATTTCGTCACATCTAAAAACAACTACTTAAATAGTACCTAAGACTACCAAAAAAGACTGCCACGCACAAGAACTGTATAAGTTTAACATTCCATCAATTATTTCATGCGACCGTCTGCTTTGAAGGCTAGAAGTTGACTAATTATAAAAACAGGAACAACTCCAGAAAATAAACAAAATTTCCTTCAAACGAAAGGTAAAACCGCATCTAAAATGAACATTTTTTCCTCTCTCTCACTGAGATTTTAGTTTTACGACACCGTTTCTGCTCAAATGGTTGTAAATTTCGTCACATCTAAAAACAACTATACTCGAATAATACCTAAGCCTACCAAAGAAGACTACCACGCACAAGAACTGTATTAGTTTAACATTTCATCAATTATTTCATGCGACCGTCTACTTTGAAGGCTAGAAGTTGACTAATTATAAAAACAGAAACAGTTCCAGAAAATAAACAAAATTTCCTTGAAACGAAAAGTAAAACCGCATCTAAAATGAACATTTTTTCCTCTCTCTCACTGAGATTTTGGTTTTACGACGTCCGTTTCTACTCAAATGGTTGGAAATTTCGTCACATCTAAAAACAACTACTTAAATAATACCTTAGCCTACCAAAGAAGACTACCACGCACAAGAACTGTATTAGTTTACCATTCCATCAATTATTTCATGCGACCGTCTGCTTTGAAGGCTAGAAGTTGACTAATTATAAAAACCGGGACAATTCCAGAAAATAAACAAAATTTCCTTCAAACGAAAGGTAAAACCGCATCTAAAATGAAAATTTTTTCCTCTCTCTCACTGAGATTTTGGTTTTACGACTTCCGTTTCTACTCAAATGGTTGGAAATTTCGTCACATCTAAAAACAACTACTTAAATAATACCTTAGCCTACCAAAGAAGACTACCACGCACAAGAACTGTATTAGTTTACCATTCCATCAATTATTTCATGCGACCGTCTGCTTTGAAGGCTAGAAGTTGACTAATTATAAAAACCGGGACAATTCCAGAAATAAACAAAATTTCCTTCAAACGAAAGGTAAAACCGCATCTAAAATGAACATTTTTTCCTCTCTCTCACTGAGATTTCTGTTTTACGACGTCCGTTTCTACTCAAATGGTTGGAAATTTCGTCACATCTAAAAACAACTACTTAAATAGTACCTAAGCCTACCAAAAAAGACTGCCACGCACAAGAACTGTATAGGTTTAACATTCCATCAATTATTTCATGCGACCGTCTGCTTTGAAGGCTAGAAGTTGACTAATTATAAAAACAGGAACAATTCCAGAAAATAAACAAAATTTCCTTCAAACGAAAGGTAAAACCGCATCTAAAATGAACATTTTTTCCTCTCTCTCATTGAGATTTTGGTTTTACGACGTCCGTTTCTACTCAAATGGTTGGAAATTTCGTCACATCTAAAAACAACTACTTAAATAGTACCTAAGACTACCAAAAAAGACTGCCACGCACAAGAACTGTATAAGTTTAACATTCCATCAATTATTTCATGCGACCGTCTGCTTTGAAGGCTAGAAGTTGACTAATTATAAAAACAGGAACAATTCCAGAAAATAAACAAAATTTCCTTCAAACGAAAGGTAAAACCGCATCTAAAATGAACATTTTTTCCTCTCTCTCACTGAGATTTTGGTTTTACGACGTCCGTTCCTACTCAAATGGTTGGAAATTTCGTCACATCTAAAAACAACTACTTAAATAATACCTAAGCCTACCAAAAAAGACTGCCACGCACAAGAACTGTACAAGTTTAACATTCCATCAATTATTTCATGCGACCGTCTGCTTTGAAGGCTAGAAGTTGACTAATTATAAAAACAGGAACAATTCCAGAAAATAAACAAAATTTCCTTCAAACGAAAGGTAAAACCGCATCTAAAATGAACATTTTTTCCTCTCTCTCATTGAGATTTTGGTTTTACGACGTCCGTTTCTACTCAAATGGTTGGAAATTTCGTCACATCTAAAAACAACTACTTAAATAGTACCTAAGACTACCAAAAAAGACTGCCACGCACAAGAACTGTATAAGTTTAACATTCCATCAATTATTTCATGCGACCGTCTGCTTTGAAGGCTAGAAGTTGACTAATTATAAAAACAGGAACAATTCCAGAAAATAAACAAAATTTCCTTCAAACGAAAGGTAAAACCGCATCTAAAATGAACATTTTTTCCTCTCTCTCACTGAGATTTTGGTTTTACGACGTCCGTTCCTACTCAAATGGTTGGAAATTTCGTCACATCTAAAAACAACTACTTAAATAATACCTAAGCCTACCAAAAAAGACTGCCACGCACAAGAACTGTACAAGTTTAACATTCCATCATTTATTTCATGCGACCGTCTGCTTTGAAGGCTAGAAGTTGACTAATTATAAAAACAGGAACAATTCCAGAAAATAAACAAAATTTCCTTCAAACGAAAGGTAAAACCGCATCTAAAATGAACATTTTTTCCTCTCTCTCATTGAGATTTTGGTTTTACGACGTCCGTTTCTACTCAAATGGTTGGAAATTTCGTCACATCTAAAAACAACTACTTAAATAATACCTAAGCCTACCAAAAAAGACTGCCACGCACAAGAACTGTACAAGTTTAACATTCCATCAATTATTTCATGCGACCGTCTGCTTTGAAGGCTAGAAGTTGACTAATTATAAAAACAGGAACAATTCCAGAAAATAAACAAAATTTCCTTCAAACGAAAGGTAAAACCGCATCTAAAATGAACATTTTTTCCTCTCTCTCACTGAGATTTTGGTTTTACGACTTCCGTTTCTACTCAAATGTTTGGAAATTTCGTCACATCTAAAAACAACTACTTAAATAATACCTTAGCCTACCAAAGAAGACTACCACGCACAAGAACTGTATTAGTTTACCATTCCATCAATTATTTCATGCGACCGTCTGCTTTGAAGGCTAGAAGTTGACTAATTATAAAAACCGGGACAATTCCAGAAATAAACAAAATTTCCTTCAAACGAAAGGTAAAACCGCATCTAAAATGAACATTTTTTCCTCTCTCTCACTGAGATTTCGGTTTTACGACGTCCGTTTCTACTCAAATGGTTGCAAATTTCGTCACATCTAAAAACAACTACTTACATAATATCTAAGCCTACCAAAGAAGACTACCACGCACAAGAACTGTATTAGTTTAACATTCCATCAATTATTTCATGCGACCGTCTGCTTTGAAGGCTAGAAGTTGACTAATTATAAAAACAGGAACAATTCCAGGAAATAAACAAAATTTCCTTCAAACGAAAGGTAAAACCGCATCTAAAATGAACATTTTTTCCTCTCTCTCACTGAGATTTTGGTTTTACGACGTCCGTTTCTACTCAAATGGTTGGAAATTTCGTCACATCTAAAAACAACTACTTAAATAGTACCTAAGCCTACCAAAAAAGACTGCCACGCACAAGAACTGTATAGGTTTAACATTCCATCAATTATTTCATGCGACCGTCTGCTTTGAAGGCTAGAAGTTGACTAATTATAAAAACAGGAACAATTCCAGAAAATAAACAAAATTTCCTTCAAACGAAAGGTAAAACCGCATCTAAAATGAACATTTTTTCCTCTCTCTCACTGAGATTTTGGTTTTACGACGTCCGTTCCTACTCAAATGGTTGGAAATTTCGTCACATCTAAAAACAACTACTTAAATAATACCTAAGCCTACCAAAAAAGACTGCCACGCACAAGAACTGTACAAGTTTAACATTCCATCAATTATTTCATGCGACCGTCTGCTTTGAAGGCTAGAAAAATGACTAATTATAAAAACAGGAACAATTCCAGAAAATAAACAAAATTTCCCTTCAAACGAAAGGTAAAACCGCATCTAAAATGAACATTTTTTTTCTCTCTCTCACTGAGATTTTGGTTTTACGACGTCCGTTCCTACTCAAATGGTTGGAAATTTCGTCACATCTAAAAACAACTACTTAAATAATACCTAAGCCTACCAAAAAAGACTGCCACGCACAAGAACTGTACAAGTTTAACATTCCATCAATTATTTCATGCGACCGTCTGCTTGAAGGCTAGAAGTTGACTAATTATAAAAACAGGAACAATTCCAGAAAATAAACAAAATTTCCTTCAAACGAAAGGTAAAACCGCATCTAAAATGAACATTTTTTCCTCTCTCTCACTGAGATTTTGGTTTTACGACGTCCGTTTCTACTCAAATGGTTGGAAATTTCGTCACATCTAAAAACAACTACTTAAATAATACCTAAGCCTACCAAAAAAGACTGCCACGCACAAGAACTGTACAAGTTTAACATTCCATCAATTATTTCATGCGACCGTCTGCTTTGAAGGCTAGAAGTTGACTAATTATGAAAACCGGGACAATTCCAGAAATAAACAAAATTTCCTTCAAACGAAAAGTAAAACCGCATCTAAAATGAACATTTTTTCCTCTCTCTCACTGAGATTTCGGTTTTACGACGTCCGTTTCTACTCAAATGGTTGGAAATTTCGTCACATCTAAAAACAACTACTTACATAATATCTAAGCCTACCAAAGAAGACTACCACGCACAAGAACTGTATTAGTTTAACATTCCATCAATTATTTCATGCGACCGTCTGCTTTGAAGGCTAGAAGTTGACTAATTATGAAAACCGGGACAATTCCAGAAATAAACAAAATTTCCTTCAAACGAAAAGTAAAACCGCATCTAAAATGAACATTTTTTCCTCTCTCTCACTGAGATTTCGGTTTTACGACGTCCGTTTCTACTCAAATGGTTGGAAATTTCGTCACATCTAAAAACAACTACTTACATAATATCTAAGCCTACCAAAGAAGACTGCCACGCACAAGAACTGTATAGGTTTAACATTCCATCAATTATTTCATGCGACCGTCTGCTTTGAAGGCTAGAAGTTGACTAATTATAAAAACAGGAACAATTCCAGAAATAAACAAAATTTCCTTCAAACGAAAAGTAAAACCGCATCTAAAATGAACATTTTTTCCTCTCTCTCACTGAGATTTTGGTTTTACGACGTCCGTTCCTACTCAAATGGTTGGAAATTTCGTCACATCTAAAAACAACTACTTAAATAATACCTAAGCCTACCAAAAAAGACTGCCACGCACAAGAACTGTACAAGTTTAACATTCCATCAATTATTTCATGCGACCGTCTGCTTTGAAGGCTAGAAGTTGACTAATTATAAAAACAGGAACAATTCCAGGAAATAAACAAAATTTCCTTCAAACGAAAGGTAAAACCGCATCTAAAATGAACATTTTTTCCTCTCTCTCACTGAGATTTTGGTTTTACGACGTCCGTTTCTACTCAAATGGTTGGAAATTTCGTCACATCTAAAAACAACTACTTAAATAGTACCTAAGCCTACCAAAAAAGACTGCCACGCACAAGAACTGTATAGGTTTAACATTCCATCAATTATTTCATGCGACCGTCTGCTTTGAAGGCTAGAAGTTGACTAATTATAAAAACAGGAACAATTCCAGAAAATAAACAAAATTTCCTTCAAACGAAAGGTAAAACCGCATCTAAAATGAACATTTTTTCCTCTCTCTCACTGAGATTTTGGTTTTACGACGTCCGTTCCTACTCAAATGGTTGGAAATTTCGTCACATCTAAAAACAACTACTTAAATAATACCTTAGCCTACCAAAGAAGACTACCACGCACAAGAACTGTATTAGTTTACCATTCCATCAATTATTTCATGCGACCGTCTGCTTTGAAGGCTAGAAGTTGACTAATTATAAAAACCGGGACAATTCCAGAAATAAACAAAATTTCCTTCAAACGAAAAGTAAAACCGCATCTAAAATGAACATTTTTTCCTCTCTCTCACTGAGATTTCGGTTTTACGACGTCCGTTTCTACTCAAATGGTTGGAAATTTCGTCACATCTAAAAACAACTACTTACATAATATCTAAGCCTACCAAAGAAGACTACCACGCACAAGAACTGTATTAGTTTAACATTCCATCAATTATTTCATGCGACCGTCTGCTTTGAAGGCTAGAAGTTGACTAATTATAAAAACCGGGACAATTCCAGAAAATAAACAAAATTTCCTTCAAACGAAAGGTAAAACCGCATCTAAAATGAAAATTTTTTCCTCTCTCTCACTGAGATTTTGGTTTTACGACTTCCGTTTCTACTCAAATGGTTGGAAATTTCGTCACATCTAAAAACAACTACTTAAATAATACCTTAGCCTACCAAAGAAGACTACCACGCACAAGAACTGTATTAGTTTACCATTCCATCAATTATTTCATGCGACCGTCTGCTTTGAAGGCTAGAAGTTGACTAATTATAAAAACCGGGACAATTCCAGAAATAAACAAAATTTCCTTCAAACGAAAAGTAAAACCGCATCTAAAATGAACATTTTTTCCTCTCTCTCACTGAGATTTCTGTTTTACGACGTCCGTTTCTACTCAAATGGTTGGAAATTTCGTCACATCTAAAAACAACTACTTACATAATATCTAAGCCTACCAAAGAAGACTACCACGCACAAGAACTGTATTAGTTTACCATTCCATCAATTATTTCATGCGACCGTCTGCTTTGAAGGCTAGAAGTTGACTAATTATAAAAACAGGAACAATTCCAGAAAATAAACAAAATTTCCTTCAAACGAAAGGTAAAACCGCATCTAAAATGAACATTTTTTCCTCTCTCTCACTGAGATTTTGGTTTTACGACGTCCGTTCCTACTCAAATGGTTGGAAATTTCGTCACATCTAAAAACAACTACTTAAATAATACCTAAGCCTACCAAAAAAGACTGCCACGCACAAGAACTGTACAAGTTTAACATTCCATCAATTATTTCATGCGACCGTCTGCTTTGAAGGCTAGAAAATGACTAATTATAAAAACAGGAACAATTCCAGAAAATAAACAAAATTTCCTTCAAACGAAAGGTAAAACCGCATCTAAAATGAACATTTTTTTCTCTCTCTCACTGAGATTTTGGTTTTACGACGTCCGTTCCTACTCAAATGGTTGGAAATTTCGTCACATCTAAAAACAACTACTTAAATAATACCTAAGCCTACCAAAAAAGACTGCCACGCACAAGAACTGTACAAGTTTAACATTCCATCAATTATTTCATGCGACCGTCTGCTTTGAAGGCTAGAAGTTGACTAATTATAAAAACAGGAACAATTCCAGAAAATAAACAAAATTTCCTTCAAACGAAAGGTAAAACCGCATCTAAAATGAACATTTTTTCCTCTCTCTCACTGAGATTTTGGTTTTACGACGTCCGTTTCTACTCAAATGGTTGGAAATTTCGTCACATCTAAAAACAACTACTTAAATAATACCTAAGCCTACCAAAAAAGACTGCCACGCACAAGAACTGTACAAGTTTAACATTCCATCAATTATTTCATGCGACCGTCTGCTTTGAAGGCTAGAAGTTGACTAATTATGAAAACCGGGACAATTCCAGAAATAAACAAAATTTCCTTCAAACGAAAAGTAAAACCGCATCTAAAATGAACATTTTTTCCTCTCTCTCACTGAGATTTCGGTTTTACGACGTCCGTTTCTACTCAAATGGTTGGAAATTTCGTCACATCTAAAAACAACTACTTACATAATATCTAAGCCTACCAAAGAAGACTACCACGCACAAGAACTGTATTAGTTTAACATTCCATCAATTATTTCATGCGACCGTCTGCTTTGAAGGCTAGAAGTTGACTAATTATAAAAACAGGAACAATTCCAGAAAATAAACAAAATTTCCTTCAAACGAAAGGTAAAACCGCATCTAAAATGAAAATTTTTTCCTCTCTCTCACTGAGATTTTGGTTTTACGACGTCCGTTTCTACTCAAATGGTTGGAAATTTCGTCACATCTAAAAACAACTACTTAAATAGTACCTAAGCCTACCAAAAAAGACTGCCACGCACAAGAACTGTATAGGTTTAACATTCCATCAATTATTTCATGCGACCGTCTGCTTTGAAGGCTAGAAGTTGACTAATTATAAAAACAGGAACAATTCCAGAAATAAACAAAATTTCCTTCAAACGAAAAGTAAAACCGCATCTAAAATGAACATTTTTTCCTCTCTCTCACTGAGATTTTGGTTTTACGACGTCCGTTCCTACTCAAATGGTTGGAAATTTCGTCACATCTAAAAACAACTACTTAAATAATACCTAAGCCTACCAAAAAAGACTGCCACGCACAAGAACTGTACAAGTTTAACATTCCATCAATTATTTCATGCGACCGTCTGCTTTGAAGGCTAGAAGTTGACTAATTATAAAAACAGGAACAATTCCAGGAAATAAACAAAATTTCCTTCAAACGAAAGGTAAAACCGCATCTAAAATGAACATTTTTTCCTCTCTCTCACTGAGATTTTGGTTTTACGACGTCCGTTTCTACTCAAATGGTTGGAAATTTCGTCACATCTAAAAACAACTACTTAAATAGTACCTAAGCCTACCAAAAAAGACTGCCACGCACAAGAACTGTATAGGTTTAACATTCCATCAATTATTTCATGCGACCGTCTGCTTTGAAGGCTAGAAGTTGACTAATTATAAAAACAGGAACAATTCCAGAAAATAAACAAAATTTCCTTCAAACGAAAGGTAAAACCGCATCTAAAATGAACATTTTTTCCTCTCTCTCACTGAGATTTTGGTTTTACGACGTCCGTTCCTACTCAAATGGTTGGAAATTTCGTCACATCTAAAAACAACTACTTAAATAATACCTTAGCCTACCAAAGAAGACTACCACGCACAAGAACTGTATTAGTTTACCATTCCATCAATTATTTCATGCGACCGTCTGCTTTGAAGGCTAGAAGTTGACTAATTATAAAAACCGGGACAATTCCAGAAATAAACAAAATTTCCTTCAAACGAAAAGTAAAACCGCATCTAAAATGAACATTTTTTCCTCTCTCTCACTGAGATTTCGGTTTTACGACGTCCGTTTCTACTCAAATGGTTGGAAATTTCGTCACATCTAAAAACAACTACTTACATAATATCTAAGCCTACCAAAGAAGACTACCACGCACAAGAACTGTATTAGTTTAACATTCCATCAATTATTTCATGCGACCGTCTGCTTTGAAGGCTAGAAGTTGACTAATTATAAAAACCGGGACAATTCCAGAAAATAAACAAAATTTCCTTCAAACGAAAGGTAAAACCGCATCTAAAATGAAAATTTTTTCCTCTCTCTCACTGAGATTTTGGTTTTACGACTTCCGTTTCTACTCAAATGGTTGGAAATTTCGTCACATCTAAAAACAACTACTTAAATAGTACCTAAGCCTACCAAAAAAGACTGCCACGCACAAGAACTGTATAGGTTTAACATTCCATCAATTATTTCATGCGACCGTCTGCTTTGAAGGCTAGAAGTTGACTAATTATAAAAACAGGAACAATTCCAGAAAATAAACAAAATTTCCTTCAAACGAAAGGTAAAACCGCATCTAAAATGAACATTTTTTCCTCTCTCTCACTGAGATTTTGGTTTTACGACGTCCGTTCCTACTCAAATGGTTGGAAATTTCGTCACATCTAAAAACAACTACTTAAATAATACCTTAGCCTACCAAAGAAGACTACCACGCACAAGAACTGTATTAGTTTACCATTCCATCAATTATTTCATGCGACCGTCTGCTTTGAAGGCTAGAAGTTGACTAATTATAAAAACCGGGACAATTCCAGAAATAAACAAAATTTCCTTCAAACGAAAAGTAAAACCGCATCTAAAATGAACATTTTTTCCTCTCTCTCACTGAGATTTCGGTTTTACGACGTCCGTTTCTACTCAAATGGTTGGAAATTTCGTCACATCTAAAAACAACTACTTACATAATATCTAAGCCTACCAAAGAAGACTACCACGCACAAGAACTGTATTAGTTTAACATTCCATCAATTATTTCATGCGACCGTCTGCTTTGAAGGCTAGAAGTTGACTAATTATAAAAACCGGGACAATTCCAGAAAATAAACAAAATTTCCTTCAAACGAAAGGTAAAACCGCATCTAAAATGAACATTTTTTCCTCTCTCTCACTGAGATTTTGGTTTTACGACGTCCGTTTCTACTCAAATGGTTGGAAATTTCGTCACATCTAAAAACAACTACTTAAATAATACCTTAGCCTACCAAAGAAGACTACCACGCACAAGAACTGTATTAGTTTACCATTCCATCAATTATTTCATGCGACCGTCTGCTTTGAAGGCTAGAAGTTGACTAATTATAAAAACAGGAACAATTCCAGGAAATAAACAAAATTTCCTTCAAACGAAAGGTAAAACCGCATCTAAAATGAACATTTTTTCCTCTCTCTCACTGAGATTTTGGTTTTACGACGTCCGTTTCTACTCAAATGGTTGGAAATTTCGTCACATCTAAAAACAACTACTTAAATAGTACCTAAGCCTACCAAAAAAGACTGCCACGCACAAGAACTGTATAGGTTTAACATTCCATCAATTATTTCATGCGACCGTCTGCTTTGAAGGCTAGAAGTTGACTAATTATAAAAACAGGAACAATTCCAGAAAATAAACAAAATTTCCTTCAAACGAAAGGTAAAACCGCATCTAAAATGAACATTTTTTCCTCTCTCTCACTGAGATTTTGGTTTTACGACGTCCGTTCCTACTCAAATGGTTGGAAATTTCGTCACATCTAAAAACAACTACTTAAATAATACCTTAGCCTACCAAAGAAGACTACCACGCACAAGAACTGTATTAGTTTACCATTCCATCAATTATTTCATGCGACCGTCTGCTTTGAAGGCTAGAAGTTGACTAATTATAAAAACCGGGACAATTCCAGAAATAAACAAAATTTCCTTCAAACGAAAAGTAAAACCGCATCTAAAATGAACATTTTTTCCTCTCTCTCACTGAGATTTCGGTTTTACGACGTCCGTTTCTACTCAAATGGTTGGAAATTTCGTCACATCTAAAAACAACTACTTACATAATATCTAAGCCTACCAAAGAAGACTACCACGCACAAGAACTGTATTAGTTTAACATTCCATCAATTATTTCATGCGACCGTCTGATTTGAAGGCTAGAAGTTGACTAATTATAAAAACCGGGACAATTCCAGAAAATAAACAAAATTTCCTTCAAACGAAAGGTAAAACCGCATCTAAAATGAACATTTTTTCCTCTCTCTCACTGAGATTTTGGTTTTACGACGTCCGTTTCTACTCAAATGGTTGGAAATTTCGTCACATCTAAAAACAACTACTTAAATAGTACCTAAGCCTACCAAAAAAGACTGCCACGCACAAGAACTGTATAGGTTTAACATTCCATCAATTATTTCATGCGACCGTCCGCTTTGAAGGCTAGAAGTTGACTAATTATAAAAACAGGAACAATTCCAGAAATAAACAAAATTTCCTTCAAACGAAAAGTAAAACCGCATCTAAAATGAACATTTTTTCCTCTCTCTCACTGAGATTTTGGTTTTACGACGTCCGTTCCTACTCAAATGGTTGGAAATTTCGTCACATCTAAAAACAACTACTTAAATAATACCTAAGCCTACCAAAAAAGACTGCCACGCACAAGAACTGTACAAGTTTAACATTCCATCAATTATTTCATGCGACCGTCTGCTTTGAAGGCTAGAAGTTGACTAATTATAAAAACAGGAACAATTCCAGGAAATAAACAAAATTTCCTTCAAACGAAAGGTAAAACCGCATCTAAAATGAACATTTTTTCCTCTCTCTCACTGAGATTTTGGTTTTACGACGTCCGTTTCTACTCAAATGGTTGGAAATTTCGTCACATCTAAAAACAACTACTTAAATAGTACCTAAGCCTACCAAAAAAGACTGCCACGCACAAGAACTGTATAGGTTTAACATTCCATCAATTATTTCATGCGACCGTCTGCTTTGAAGGCTAGAAGTTGACTAATTATAAAAACCGGGACAATTCCAGAAAATAAACAAAATTTCCTTCAAACGAAAGGTAAAACCGCATCTAAAATGAAAATTTTTTCCTCTCTCTCACTGAGATTTTGGTTTTACGACTTCCGTTTCTACTCAAATGGTTGGAAATTTCGTCACATCTAAAAACAACTACTTAAATAATACCTTAGCCTACCAAAGAAGACTACCACGCACAAGAACTGTATTAGTTTACCATTCCATCAATTATTTCATGCGACCGTCTGCTTTGAAGGCTAGAAGTTGACTAATTATAAAAACCGGGACAATTCCAGAAATAAACAAAATTTCCTTCAAACGAAAAGTAAAACCGCATCTAAAATGAACATTTTTTCCTCTCTCTCACTGAGATTTCTGTTTTACGACGTCCGTTTCTACTCAAATGGTTGGAAATTTCGTCACATCTAAAAACAACTACTTACATAATATCTAAGCCTACCAAAGAAGACTACCACGCACAAGAACTGTATTAGTTTAACATTCCATCAATTATTTCATGCGACCGTCTGCTTTGAAGGCTAGAAGTTGACTAATTATAAAAACAGGAACAATTCCAGAAAATAAACAAAATTTCCTTCAAACGAAAGGTAAAACCGCATCTAAAATGAACATTTTTTCCTCTCTCTCACTGAGATTTTGGTTTTACGACGTCCGTTCCTACTCAAATGGTTGGAAATTTCGTCACATCTAAAAACAACTACTTAAATAATACCTAAGCCTACCAAAAAAGACTGCCACGCACAAGAACTGTACAAGTTTAACATTCCATCAATTATTTCATGCGACCGTCTGCTTTGAAGGCTAGAAGTTGACTAATTATAAAAACAGGAACAATTCCAGGAAATAAACAAAATTTCCTTCAAACGAAAGGTAAAACCGCATCTAAAATGAACATTTTTTCCTCTCTCTCACTGAGATTTTGGTTTTACGACGTCCGTTTCTACTCAAATGGTTGGAAATTTCGTCACATCTAAAAACAACTACTTAAATAGTACCTAAGCCTACCAAAAAAGACTGCCACGCACAAGAACTGTATAGGTTTAACATTCCATCAATTATTTCATGCGACCGTCTGCTTTGAAGGCTAGAAGTTGACTAATTATAAAAACAGGAACAATTCCAGAAAATAAACAAAATTTCCTTCAAACGAAAGGTAAAACCGCATCTAAAATGAACATTTTTTCCTCTCTCTCACTGAGATTTTGGTTTTACGACGTCCGTTCCTACTCAAATGGTTGGAAATTTCGTCACATCTAAAAACAACTACTTAAATAATACCTTAGCCTACCAAAGAAGACTACCACGCACAAGAACTGTATTAGTTTAACATTCCATCAATTATTTCATGCGACCGTCTGCTTTGAAGGCTAGAAGTTGACTAATTATAAAAACCGGGACAATTCCAGAAATAAACAAAATTTCCTTCAAACGAAAAGTAAAACCGCATCTAAAATGAACATTTTTTCCTCTCTCTCACTGAGATTTCGGTTTTACGACGTCCGTTTCTACTCAAATGGTTGGAAATTTCGTCACATCTAAAAACAACTACTTACATAATATCTAAGCCTACCAAAGAAGACTACCACGCACAAGAACTGTATTAGTTTAACATTCCATCAATTATTTCATGCGACCGTCTGATTTGAAGGCTAGAAGTTGACTAATTATAAAAACCGGGACAATTCCAGAAAATAAACAAAATTTCCTTCAAACGAAAGGTAAAACCGCATCTAAAATGAACATTTTTTCCTCTCTCTCACTGAGATTTTGGTTTTACGACGTCCGTTTCTACTCAAATGGTTGGAAATTTCGTCACATCTAAAAACAACTACTTAAATAGTACCTAAGCCTACCAAAAAAGACTGCCACGCACAAGAACTGTATAGGTTTAACATTCCATCAATTATTTCATGCGACCGTCTGCTTTGAAGGCTAGAAGTTGACTAATTATAAAAACAGGAACAATTCCAGAAAATAAACAAAATTTCCTTCAAACGAAAGGTAAAACCGCATCTAAAATGAACATTTTTTCCTCTCTCTCACTGAGATTTTGGTTTTACGACGTCCGTTCCTACTCAAATGGTTGGAAATTTCGTCACATCTAAAAACAACTACTTAAATAATACCTAAGCCTACCAAAAAAGACTGCCACGCACAAGAACTGTACAAGTTTAACATTCCATCAATTATTTCATGCGACCGTCTGCTTTGAAGGCTAGAAGTTGACTAATTATAAAAACAGGAACAATTCCAGAAAATAAACAAAATTTCCTTCAAACGAAAGGTAAAACCGCATCTAAAATGAAAATTTTTTCCTCTCTCTCACTGAGATTTTGGTTTTACGACTTCCGTTTCTACTCAAATGGTTGGAAATTTCGTCACATCTAAAAACAACTACTTAAATAATACCTTAGCCTACCAAAGAAGACTACCACGCACAAGAACTGTATTAGTTTACCATTCCATCAATTATTTCATGCGACCGTCTGCTTTGAAGGCTAGAAGTTGACTAATTATAAAAACCGGGACAATTCCAGAAATAAACAAAATTTCCTTCAAACGAAAAGTAAAACCGCATCTAAAATGAACATTTTTTCCTCTCTCTCACTGAGATTTCGGTTTTACGACGTCCGTTTCTACTCAAATGGTTGGAAATTTCGTCACATCTAAAAACAACTACTTACATAATATCTAAGCCTACCAAAGAAGACTACCACGCACAAGAACTGTATTAGTTTAACATTCCATCAATTATTTCATGCGACCGTCTGCTTTGAAGGCTAGAAGTTGACTAATTATAAAAACAGGAACAATTCCAGGAAATAAACAAAATTTCCTTCAAACGAAAGGTAAAACCGCATCTAAAATGAACATTTTTTCCTCTCTCTCACTGAGATTTTGGTTTTACGACGTCCGTTTCTACTCAAATGGTTGGAAATTTCGTCACATCTAAAAACAACTACTTAAATAGTACCTAAGCCTACCAAAAAAGACTGCCACGCACAAGAACTGTATAGGTTTAACATTCCATCAATTATTTCATGCGACCGTCTGCTTTGAAGGCTAGAAGTTGACTAATTATAAAAACAGGAACAACTCCAGAAAATAAACAAAATTTCCTTCAAACGAAAGGTAAAACCGCATCTAAAATGAACATTTTTTCCTCTCTCTCACTGAGATTTTGGTTTTACGACGTCCGTTTCTACTCAAATGGTTGGAAATTTCGTCACATCTAAAAACAACTATACTTGAATAATACCTAAGCCTACCAAAGAAGACTACCACGCACAAGAACTGTATTAGTTTAACATTTCATCAATTATTTCATGCGACCGTCTACTTTGAAGGCTAGAAGTTGACTAATTATAAAAACAGAAACAGTTCCAGAAAATAAACAAAATTTCCTTGAAACGAAAAGTAAAACCGCATCTAAAATGAACATTTTTTCCTCTCTCTCACTGAGATTTTGGTTTTACGACGTCCGTTTCTACTCAAATGGTTGGAAATTTCGTCACATCTAAAAACAACTACTTAAATAATACCTTAGCCTACCAAAGAAGACTACCACGCACAAGAACTGTATTAGTTTACCATTCCATCAATTATTTCATGCGACCGTCTGCTTTGAAGGCTAGAAGTTGACTAATTATAAAAACCGGGACAATTCCAGAAAATAAACAAAATTTCCTTCAAACGAAAGGTAAAACCGCATCTAAAATGAAAATTTTTTCCTCTCTCTCACTGAGATTTTGGTTTTACGACTTCCGTTTCTACTCAAATGGTTGGAAATTTCGTCACATCTAAAAACAACTACTTAAATAATACCTTAGCCTACCAAAGAAGACTACCACGCACAAGAACTGTATTAGTTTACCATTCCATCAATTATTTCATGCGACCGTCTGCTTTGAAGGCTAGAAGTTGACTAATTATAAAAACCGGGACAATTCCAGAAATAAACAAAATTTCCTTCAAACGAAAAGTAAAACCGCATCTAAAATGAACATTTTTTCCTCTCTCTCACTGAGATTTCGGTTTTACGACGTCCGTTTCTACTCAAATGGTTGGAAATTTCGTCACATCTAAAAACAACTACTTACATAATATCTAAGCCTACCAAAGAAGACTACCACGCACAAGAACTGTATTAGTTTAACATTCCATCAATTATTTCATGCGACCGTCTGATTTGAAGGCTAGAAGTTGACTAATTATAAAAACAGGAACAATTCCAGAAAATAAACAAAATTTCCTTCAAACGAAAGGTAAAACCGCATCTAAAATGAACATTTTTTCCTCTCTCTCACTGAGATTTTGGTTTTACGACGTCCGTTCCTACTCAAATGGTTGGAAATTTCGTCACATCTAAAAACAACTACTTAAATAATACCTAAGCCTACCAAAAAAGACTGCCACGCACAAGAACTGTACAAGTTTAACATTCCATCAATTATTTCATGCGACCGTCTGCTTTGAAGGCTAGAAGTTGACTAATTATAAAAACAGGAACAATTCCAGAAAATAAACAAAATTTCCTTCAAACGAAAGGTAAAACCGCATCTAAAATGAACATTTTTTCCTCTCTCTCACTGAGATTTTGGTTTTACGACGTCCGTTCCTACTCAAATGGTTGGAAATTTCGTCACATCTAAAAACAACTACTTAAATAATACCTAAGCCTACCAAAAAAGACTGCCACGCACAAGAACAGTACAAGTTTAACATTCCATCAATTATTTCATGCGACCGTCTGCTTTGAAGGCTAGAAGTTGACTAATTATAAAAACAGGAACAATTCCAGAAAATAAACAAAATTTCCTTCAAACGAAAGGTAAAACCGCATCTAAAATGAACATTTTTTCCTCTCTCTCACTGAGATTTTGATTTTACGACTTCCGTTTCTACTCAAATGGTTGGAAATTTCGTCACATCTAAAAACAACTAATTAAATAATACCTAAGCCTACCAAAAAAGACTGCCACGCACAAGAACTGTACAAGTTTAACATTCCATCAATTATTTCATGCGACCGTCTGCTTTGAAGGCTAGAAGTTGACTAATTATAAAAACAGGAACAATTCCAGAAAATAAACAAAATTTCCTTCAAACGAAAGGGAAAACCGCATCTAAAATGAACATTTTTTCCTCTCTCTCACTGAGATTTTGGTTTTACGACGTCCGTTTCTACTCAAATGGTTGGAAATTTCGTCACATCTAAAAACAACTACTTAAATAATACCTAAGCCTACCAAAAAAGACTGCCACGCACAAGAACTGTATAAGTTTAACATTCCATCAATTTTTCATGCGACCGTCTGCTTTGAAGGCTAGAAGTTGACTAATTATAAAAACAGGAACAATTCCAGAAAATAAACAAAATTTCCTTCAAACGACAGGTAAAACCGCATCTAAAATGAACATTTTTTCCTCTCTCTCACTGAGATTTCGGTTTTACGACGTCCGTTTCTACTCAAATGGTTGGAAATTTCGTCACATCTAAAAACAACTACTTACATAATATCTAAGCCTACCAAAGAAGACTACCACGCACAAGAACTGTATTAGTTTAACATTCCATCAATTATTTCATGCGACCGTCTGCTTTGAAGGCTAGAAGTTGACTAATTATAAAAACAGGAACAATTCCAGAAAATAAACAAAATTTCCTTCAAACGAAAGGTAAAACCGCATCTAAAATGAACATTTTTTCCTCTCTCTCACTGAGATTTTGGTTTTACGACGTCCGTTCCTACTCAAATGGTTGGAAATTTCGTCACATCTAAAAACAACTACTTAAATAATACCTAAGCCTACCAAAAAAGACTGCCACGCACAAGAACTGTACAAGTTTAACATTCCATCAATTATTTCATGCGACCGTCTGCTTTGAAGGCTAGAAGTTGACTAATTATAAAAACAGGAACAACTCCAGAAAATAAACAAAATTTCCTTCAAACGAAAGGTAAAACCGCATCTAAAATGAACATTTTTTCCTCTCTCTCACTGAGATTTTGGTTTTACGACGTCCGTTTCTACTCAAATGGTTGGAAATTTCGTCACATCTAAAAACAACTACTTAAATAATACCTAAGCCTACCAAAAAAGACTACCACGCACAAGAACTGTACAAGTTTAACATTCCATCAATTATTTCATGCGACCGTCTGCTTTGAAGGCTAGAAGTTGACTAATTATAAAAACAGGAACAATTCCAGAAAATAAACAAAATTTCCTTCAAACGAAAGGTAAAACCGCATCTAAAATGAACATTTTTTCCTCTCTCTCACTGAGATTTTGATTTTACGACTTCCGTTTCTACTCAAATGGTTGGAAATTTCGTCACATCTAAAAACAACTAATTAAATAATACCTAAGCCTACCAAAAAAGACTGCCACGCACAAGAACTGTACAAGTTTAACATTCCATCAATTATTTCATGCGACCGTCTGCTTTGAAGGCTAGAAGTTGACTAATTATAAAAACAGGAACAATTCCAGAAAATAAACAAAATTTCCTTCAAACGAAAGGGAAAACCGCATCTAAAATGAACATTTTTTCCTCTCTCTCACTGAGATTTTGGTTTTACGACGTCCGTTTCTACTCAAATGGTTGGAAATTTCGTCACATCTAAAAACAACTACTTAAATAATACCTAAGCCTACCAAAAAAGACTGCCACGCACAAGAACTGTATAAGTTTAACATTCCATCAATTTTTCATGCGACCGTCTGCTTTGAAGGCTAGAAGTTGACTAATTATAAAAACAGGAACAATTCCAGAAAATAAACAAAATTTCCTTCAAACGACAGGTAAAACCGCATCTAAAATGAACATTTTTTCCTCTCTCTCACTGAGATTTTGATTTTACGACTTCCGTTTCTACTCAAATGGTTGGAAATTTCGTCACATCTAAAAACAACTACTTAAATAATACCTAAGCCTACCAAAAAAGACTGCCACGCACAAGAACTGTACAAGTTTAACATTCCATCAATTATTTCATGCGACCGTCTGCTTTGAAGGCTAGAAGTTGACTAATTATAAAAACAGGAACAATTCCAGAAAATAAACAAAATTTCCTGCAAACGAAAGGGAAAACCGCATCTAAAATGAACATTTTTTCCTCTCTCTCACTGAGATTTTGGTTTTACGACGTCCGTTTCTACTCAAATGGTTGGAAATTTCGTCACATCTAAAAACAACTACTTAAATAATACCTAAGCCTACCAAAAAAGACTGCCACGCACAAGAACTGTACAAGTTTAACATTCCATCAATTATTTCATGCGACCGTCTGCTTTGAAGGCTAGAAGTTGACTAATTATAAAAACAGGAACAATTCCAGAAAATAAACAAAATTTCCTTCAAACGAAAGGGAAAACCGCATCTAAAATGAACATTTTTTCCTCTCTCTCACTGAGATTTTGGTTTTACGACGTCCGTTTCTACTCAAATGGTTGGAAATTTCGTCACATCTAAAAACAACTACTTAAATAATACCTAAGCCTACCAAAAAAGACTGCCACGCACAAGAACTGTATAAGTTTAACATTCCATCAATTTTTCATGCGACCGTCTGCTTTGAAGGCTAGAAGTTGACTAATTATAAAAACAGGAACAACTCCAGAAAATAAACAAAATTTCCTTCAAGCGAAAGGTAAAACCGCATCTAAAATGAACATTTTTTCCTCTCTCTCGCTGAGATTTTGGTTTTACGACTTCCGTTTCTACTCAAATGGTTGGATATTTCGTCACATCTAAAAACAACTACTTAAATATTACCTAAGCCTACCAAAGAAGACTACCACGCACAAGAACTGTATTTGTTTAACATTCCATCAATTATTTCATGCGACCGTCTGCTTTGAAGGCTAGAAGTTGACTAATTATAAAAACAGGAACAACTCCAGAAAACAAACAAAATTTCCTTCAAACGAAAGGTAAAACCGCATCTAAAATGAACATTTTTTCCTCTCTCTCACTGAGATTTTAGTTTTACGACACCGTTTCTGCTCAAATGGTTGTAAATTTCGTCACATCTAAAAACAACTATACTCGAATAATACCTAAGCCTACCAAAGAAGACTACCACGCACAAGAACTGTATTAGTTTAACATTTCATCAATTATTTCATGCGACCGTCTACTTTGAAGGCTAGAAGTTGACTAATTATAAAAACAGAAACAGTTCCAGAAAATAAACAAAATTTCCTTGAAACGAAAAGTAAAACCGCATCTAAAATGAACATTTTTTCCTCTCTCTCACTGAGATTTTGGTTTTACGACGTCCGTTTCTACTCAAATGGTTGGAAATTTCGTCACATCTAAAAACAACTACTTAAATAATACCTTAGCCTACCAAAGAAGACTACCACGCACAAGAACTGTATTAGTTTACCATTCCATCAATTATTTCATGCGACCGTCTGCTTTGAAGGCTAGAAGTTGACTAATTATAAAAACCGGGACAATTCCAGAAAATAAACAAAATTTCCTTCAAACGAAAGGTAAAACCGCATCTAAAATGAACATTTTTTCCTCTCTCTCACTGAGATTTTGGTTTTACGACTTCCGTTTCTACTCAAATGGTTGGAAATTTCGTTACATCTAAAAACAACTACTTAAATAGTACCTAACCCTACCAAACAAGACTGCCACGCACAAGAACTGCATAAGTTTAACATTCCATCAATTATTTCATGCGACCGTCTGCTTTGAAGGCTAGAAGTTGACTTATTATAAAAACAGGAACAATTCCAGGAAATAAACAAAATTTCCTTCAAACGAAAGGTAAAACCGCATCTAAAATGAACATTTTTTCCTCTCTCTCACTGAGATTTTGGTTTTACGACTTCCGTTTCTACTCAAATGGTTGGAAATTTCGTTACATCTAAAAACAACTACTTAAATAGTACCTAACCCTACCAAACAAGACTGCCACGCACAAGAACTGCATAAGTTTAACATTCCATCAATTATTTCATGCGACCGTCTGCTTTGAAGGCTAGAAGTTGACTAATTATAAAAACAGGAACAATTCCAGGAAATAAACAAAATTTCCTTCAAACGAAAGGTTAAACCGCATCTAAAAAGAACATTTTTTCCTCTCTCTCACTGAGATTTTGGTTTTACGACTTCCGTTTCTACTCAAATGGTTGGAAATTTCGTTACATCTAAAAACAACTACTTAAATAGTACCTAAGCCTACCAAAAAAGACTGCCACGCACAAGAACTGCATAAGTTTAACATTCCATCAATTATTTCATGCGACCGTCTGCTTTGAAGGCTAGAGGTTGACTAATTATAAAAACAGGAACAATTCCAGGAAATAAACAAAATTTCCTTCAAACTGTAACGGTGCTTACCTGGGTCCCTGCAGATTGTGTTAAATATCCCTGTGATTCCCTGATTTCTGTAGTCGGTCTCTTAGTCCGGAACGATGGAAAATTTTGTATGGGAGGAGATACGATACCAATGAGACAAAATAATTTTCCTTAGCCCTTATTTATTTGAATTATTTACATTGTCTAGCAAGGTGTTGGCAATATTATCAGTTTTATACATTTTACATCCTGTTGGTATTACTTACAATTCGCCTTAATGCTATTAAATTGCCTAGAAAGAGGAGCCTTCACCTTGTAGAATCGTTTCTGGGCTTAATTATTTACAAAACATTTTAACTAAGAGAATTCGTTCATATACGAATCTTTTGTTTGAGTTTGCCTATTCCCTGTTTGTACCTATGTTACCTAGAGAACTCATTTATCTATGTTTACGCCTTAATATGGCGATAACTTAGTTTTATGACTTTAAGTCCTTGATTTAAAATGAAATTATTTACTCCCTCAAATTATTCCAGTAATTTGATTGCAATTTATTTATTAATAATCATACATCAGTTTGTTTCAGATGTTTAAAACTTTGTGTATGCTCCTGGTATAAATAATAACTAGAAGGTTTGATTTATTCTCCTGAATCTATTCATTCCAAGAATGCCTTTGTTTGAAGCTAAAATGCTTTTGCATTTTATTTCATGTTATTAGACAGAATCCTAGTCTTGTTTCGATTTTACTTAAAGAAACTGTGTGTAAGTTATAAATAAAAAGATAGCTTGTATTGGAGCGAAATGAAGATCTCGGTTTTTATTAATTCAAATAAATTTCCTTCCGTCTATATTTCGTCAGTCTAGTTATTTACACACCTAAGTATGCAGACTGCTTTTGTATTGTATTATTATAGTTCAATAAACATTCCAGAGGAATTAATACATCCTTTTTCAGGGCTGTGGCGTATTACGCACTTGTCTGGTCGGTTTCGACATATTATGAAATGAAGGCATTGATCATAAACTACAAAACTCTCTGCCTGAGATTTAAATTATTTTATTCTTGAAGGACCGGAATTTTTTACAACAGCAACAGTTATTCATCTAGTCTTTATGAAATTATATTTTAACACCATTAAATAATTTCTGGGTCTACACTATTTTACAGCAACTAACAGTTTCATTTATAGTAGAGTGTTCAGAGCTTCGAAAGTCGCTTAAAAATGAAATGTGTGGGCCTTTCAAGACTAAAAGCTACGACCTGTGGCAAATGGAAGCTTATGTCATTAATATACCCCAAAAAAATTCGTCCAGTAATCGTCCTGTGCAAAAGGACACTATCCAAAATTTTCGAGTTTTTTCTATAAATCGATAGTATAGAACTGATGCGAATTTTTGGTATTTTTTCCACGCAATATTTTGTAGCCGTTTGCCTATAAAAAAATGAAAACAGATCTCGAAAAGCGTTGACTCTTATGGAGCCAGGCGGTCTTCAAGAAGCGATATCTCGGTTCGAAGTGGCTGAAAAATTAATTCAATTTTAATACTTCGGCTGTTTATCAACTATTATCTCAAAAGCGGTAACTCTGATCGAAAAATGATCTTTTAAATAATTGTTGCTCCATTATTTGTGATTAATGTGGTCTTACTTTCATAATTTTACACCTAATAATTAATGAGAAAAGTTATTAAATGTAAAGCGATGCGTAATTAAGACGCTCGAGTTCTCGCTCCAACTGTCGGCCAGCGGTCCGACTGCCGCATCACCCTCCCTCACCCTGCACTTCCCCTTATCCTCGTAATACGCCAGGATAGGTGCATAATAAGCGCGGCAAGTAACCTAATTTTAAAATATTATGGATCTATTTAATATCCATGAAACGTTATTTCTTGTAAATAATAGGTAAATATACAGGATCAATTAAATTTATTCCAGGTATTTTCTCACAATGAAGATAATTTTTTATTATACATATCCATAAATACTATTTTCAGTAAAACAATGGAACGATCACTTCTAAATGCAAGCAAAATTGGGGAGGAAGATTTGATAAATTTTATCAACATTATTGATACCGACGACTTTTAAAAACCAATAAAAAAAAACAATTTGAATAAATTACAATTGGAGAAGTCAAAAACTGAAAACAAACAGAAAAGCAAGAGTCGCATGCAGGGTCAAGAAATTGTACAGCGGTTACCTACTTGCGGCAAAAGAAATGGGAAGAAATATAGATTACCAGGAAATTTTCAAACATGAGCTAACAACATATCCCATGTCGCTTGCTGCAAATGGTATATGTTAGCTACACCCTCAAATAAAAGTGCTTTAGGGGAAATAATCGAAAGCTACAGTACAGAAGAGAGAAGTAGTACTTTAAACAGCAGTAGCTGTGAAAAAATTTGTCACATATTTGATGGCATGTCTGTAGTTCAGAAACTAGGTAAGCCATTAAATTCAAGAACATTTGGCGATTATTCTAAAATATTCTCAAAAATAATCTTCAAGCGTGACATAAAATCACAACGTATAGACCTAGTATTCGATCATTATGAAGAATATTCAATCAAAAATGCAACTCGAATGAAGAGAGGTGGCACAGATTCAATAAATAAAATAATCGATACTGGAAGCGTTCCATTGCCTAATCAGTGGAATATGTTCATCAATTCAACATTTAATAAAAAACAATTGACCTATTTTCTGTCAAATGAGGCATTAAAACATTCAGCGGAAGAGAATATAGAGTTTGTAACAAGTGGTGGATTCTCTGATGTTCACCAATATAAAAGTAATTTTTTCTTGGATGATGACCTATTGATATCAAATCAGGAGGAAGCAGATACAAGAATTTTACTGCACATTCTGTCAGCAAAAAAAGCTGGGTATAAGAAATGTATCATTGAATGTAACGATACTGATGTATTAGTACTACTGGTACATTTCAAAGAACATTTAATTCCTGAAATGTGGATGAAGGTTGGTAAAAAAGGCAGTGTTCGGTTCATTCCCATACACAAAATCAATTTAGACCAACGCCTGATTAAAAACCTCCCAGCTTTTCATGCACTGACAGGGTGCGATACAAGCAGTCAATTTGCAGGTTTTGGGAAAAAAACTTGTTGGAAAACGTACGTAACTTATCATTATCTTCTGGAAAATTTTGGAGAGACATGGAACAAAACAGCTTTCTCAAATGTTCACAATTTTGTCCTGAAACTTTATACGGCAAACGAAAATATAACTTCTATAAATCATCTACGAGGTTTATTAGCTGCTTCTAAAACTTTAGATAAACTCCCCCCAACAGAAGACAGCCTTTATCAACATTGCCTTCGTGCATATTATCAAACCTACATTTGGTTAAATAGTCTACGATCTGTCCAGGACTTACCAGACTACACAGAATTCGGATGGAAGTTAGCCGACAATCAAATCATTGCAGTCTTCCAAACATTACCAAGTTTTCCCAAAATGACATCATTCTTAACAACGTGTCAATGTAAAAAAGGTATGCAAACATAATAATAATAATATCAAAATGCAAAATATTTATTATAAATATTATTAATAATATTATATATTATATAATAAAATATTATTATTATAAAATATATTTACCTATTATTTACAAGAAATAACGTTTCATGGATATTAAATAGAGCCATAATATTTTAAAATAATATTACTTGCCGCGCTTATTATGCACCTATCCTGGCGTATTACGAGGATAAGGGGGAGTGCAGGGTGAGGGAGGGTGATGCGGCAGTCGGACCGCTGGCCGACAGTTGGAGCGAGAACTCGAGCGTCTTAATTACGCATCGCTTTACATTTAATAACTTTTCTCATTAATTATTAGGTGTAAAATTATGAAAGTAAGACCATATTAATCACAAATAATAGAGCAATAATTATTTATAAGACCATTTTTCGATCAGAGCTACCGCTTTTGAGATAATCGTTGATAAACAGCCGAAGTATTAAAATTGAATTAATTTTTCAGCCACTTCGAACGGAGATATCGCTTCTTGAAGACCGCCTGGCTCCATAAGAGCCAACGCTTTTCGAGATCTGTTTTCATTTTTTTATAGGCAAACGGCTACAAAATATGAAGTGGAAAAAATACCAAAAATTCGCATCAGTTCTATACTATCGATTTATAGAAAAAACTCGAAAATTTTGGATAGTGCCCTTTTGCACAGGACGATTACTGGACGAATTTTTTTGGGGTATATTAATGACATAAGCTTTCATTTGCCACAGGTCGTAGCTTTTAGTCTTGAAAGGCCCACAGGGTGACACGTTTCACCCTATTCTGCACTCTACTATTATTAAAAATCTGGTTCGATTAGAATTTATGTTTTAATTTATTAGCTTAATTATTTAATTGTCAGCTCATATTATTCGATTAGACTGAATTAATATTTCTTTGATAACTATTGTAACATCTCAATTGAGATGTTACCATTTTTTTTTTACATAATTTACAATTATTATTTTTCTATAGTGCGGTAGTGACCGTGATCGCCCTGTATGTGTATCTCGATGGCTGAGTTTTACATTTCACCGCCTTGGTAAAAATTCTCGGTGGTAGGGAACGTTGTTCGGACGTCGTCGAGCAGTCGGTGGCAGTCGCTGGTGATAATTTAATTTTGATAAGAAGGGAAATAAATTCGGCGCTTTTGGCTCTCCTAGACGATTTTTCTTTAGAGTTCTCGAAATCCAGAACCATGTGCGGCTAGAAAGTGATTGTTCTCTTCCAACAGGGTGAGTACTGAATTTTCTCGATTTTTAATATTAAATTATTTTTCTCGAATCAGCGGCAGGCGATGCATTTATAATTTATAATAATCTTCATCAATGCTTATTTTATGGCTGTTAACTTTTTGTACTATTTTGTTTCATATTTTGTTCATGAGTGCTTTTATAGCTGTAAATTAATAAATTATTCTCTTTCGTATTATTTCATTTCATATTTTGGTTTTTATAAATAGGTATAGCTATTGTTATTATCATTAAATTTGTTACATTTTATTTGTGAAATCATGTAGGCGTATCTTCAAGGCGATCTGAACGACATGGCGTCAGGTGGCTATTGAAGATCCGGCCTAGTTGTTGGAGTGCAAGTACTGATCTCTATTATTATTTTGAAGGCACTCGCCCTCCTTTTCTGGAGATGAAGAAGCAGCGTCCATAATAGGCAAGCACCATCCCTTGCCGTCAAGATGAGTCCACACTACCAGGACTCATCAGTAGCAGGACCCAGTCACCAGAACTCCAGGGTGACAACTGGGATATCCTGAGGCAGCGGCGTGCCGTAATTCCAGAGCTGCTGGAAAATCCGATCCTGAGGCCACGTCAAGCATCGCATCAGAACAAAAGCTAAGTGCCTGACGTCATTATCATTTTTCTTGTTTTGAGTTAATTTATTTCAATAAAGACATCCCTTGAAGATTCGTGAGATCTTAAAAAAATTCTAATGCTCATTCTGAATGTTAATTATATAATATAGGGATTTTGTATTCTCTTTCCGATAGTTAGTTTATTCTCAATTTTTTTCTAAATTAATCTTTTATAATTAATCATTACTATTACCTATCATTTGTTAAATCACTTAAGTTACAAATATTCAGCTTTGTTAAATTAATTCATTACTGTGCCTACCTATTGCCCATTTTTATTGTTATTATTATTAGCATTTTGAATAATTATTGTGCAATTGAATAATGCAATCTTGTTAAATAAATTGTTCTAATCTGTGTCGTTCTTATTGTCTCACCCCATCTGGTTACTCTTAATGTGCATTGCCATTCAGTAAAATATTGCTTAAATGTTGCTTAATATGCTATTGATAAATTTTATTGAAAATTTATTTGGAGCTAGCTGGCTGCTAAGTAGCGTTCTTTCCCTCCCCGAAATTTGCTCGGGGTGGAATTGAATGTTATAAATTGGCGCCCAACGTGGGGCCAATAAAAAATTAGCAGCAACAAGAAAATGAAATGTGTGCAATCACATTCAAATTAATTAGGTAACTAACCAGGTAGTGCGCGCTTATTTTTTTTTATTATGAGTTTGAGTTAAATATTTTTTTTTAAATTCAAGTTAGGATATTGTTGTATTTTGCGTGTTTGATAAATAAATTCGTGTTGCTTTGATTAGCTACCATCTGGTACTCTCACACGACCTGGTTAGTTACCTAATTAATTTGAATGTGATTGCACACATTGCATTTTCTTGTTGCTGCTAATTTTTTATTTGTATATATTTAAGTAAATTGCTATTTTTTGTATATATTTTCGCCTGAATATAACGGTGGTTAGGAATCATTTCTGATAGATTTGAATATTTGAATTATTTTTGTCAGTATTTATATCTGGGTTGTCTGCCGCTCACCGTGTATCTATATATATATATATAGGATTGCGTTTCCATCTATTGCATGTGCTTACCTTGTCGGGAGAAACAGTTTGTTTTCGCATTGGTCTGTCTGCTCAATAGATTTTTTTTTGTTACTTTGGTCATTGCTTTACCCACTTTTTGGACAAGTGCAGCTTAATTTTTATATCACCCTAGGATCATTTTCATTCCCAACGATAGCTAGGTCAACTGTTTGGTGTCCTTTCTCTACTCTGTCAATTCGTTCTTTTAATTTTATTTAGGAATCTGATATCATTGATCTTAATCATGCAGGTAAACGATTTGTTAGGGGATGAGCTTACATATGAGATCGTAATTCGTGGTGTTCAGGCACCGGATACTGTCGATGAGAAGAGAAGGTTCTTGAGAGGTTTGCTGTCACAGGAAATGAACAATCGGAGCTTTTCTGAGAGTGAGTCGCTCACTACCGCATTTTCTTTTGAGGAGGACAAGACAGGGTTTGAGAACTCATTGGTCAAGGTCAAGGAGTTAATTGTTCGGTTTGCTTCTGGGTACAGTTCTAATGAACATCGACGCATCAGTTCGCGTCTTTTACATCTTTCGGGGAGACTTCGTCGTATGAAACCCAACTCTGATGAAGAAATCAGTCAACTGCAAAATTTGAAAACTCAGTTAATTCTCGCAGAATCAGATCTAATCGAGAAGTTCGACGTGAATAATAATCCCCCATTGTCTCAGAATCCCCCATTATCTCAGAACCCTCCATTACCTCAGACCTCTGTGCCTCAAGTGAACCAGGTTGTATCGTCTCCACCACTCACTCCAGTCGCACCTCAGCATCGTCCCACTGTTATGTCGAGCCCACAATTACCAGCATCTGTTGGATCTGTGAATCAGATTGGGGAAGCTCCTGTACAAGGTCGAGAATTTGTTAAGAAGGTGCCTGTATTTAAATGGGGTATACAGAAGTTTTCAGGTGACGGTTCTCTTGTGCAATTTTTGCAGATGGTCGAGTCCCTGATGCCCTCTCGTGGCTGTACTAAGGCTGATCTATTTACTTCTGCCTGCGATTTATTTGAAGGAATTGCATGGACATGGTGGCATAACGGTTATCGTTCTGGAGCGTTTCATGACTGGGATGATTTAGTTTATCAGTTAAAGGAAGCTTTTATGCCAGAGAATCACGACCAGTCTCTCATGGAACAGATCAGGAAGCGCAAGCAGGGTCATAGGGAGTCTGTTACCTCTTTTACATTTTTCATGCAGTCCGAGTTCCACCGTCTTCTTGATAATACCCTTTCAGAGGCAGATATGGTCTACATCGTTAGGAGGAATCTCTTGCCTCATTATGTTAGGTCTTTGGCACTTCATAATATAGAGACTTTTGACCACTTGACAGCTTCTTGTCGTAAGCTGGAGGATTGCTATCTGTCCACACAACTACCGATCCCTAGATCGACTAATGTCAGCATCGTCAGTCAGTCTCGTTTAGTGTGTTGGAATTGTGACAGACAGGGTCACGTTTCCCAGGAGTGTCGCTCACCGCGCACCTTTTTTTGTTATGGTTGTGGTCGTAAGAATGTGTCTAGACCTCACTGTCCTTCTTGTTCAAAAAAACTCAGATCGGCCGGAGCTCGATTCTTCCACCGTCGGGACCTCCCAAGGCCAAAGTCAGGTTGGGTCAGACAAAGGAAAAACCGCCAAGGGACAGTTCGCAAAGTCTTCCCGCAAATAAGAGATACCAGAGACTCTGAAGAGTGGTCTAATTGGCTTCAGTATGTAAAATCTTTTGTCAGGTCGTCTTCTTCCCCTTCTTCTCATGATAGTTCTCACGTTACGCCGTCTTTGGATGTGCCCAAGCTGTCGACTGAACCTTTATTACTACAACACCATGGCGATAACCGTCCATATCTTAGTGTTTGCGTTTCAAATGAGAGTGTTTCTGCTTTGTTGGATAGTGGCAGCAATGTTAGTATTATTGGATCTTCTGGTATGTATTTATTGAAGAAATTAAATCTCAGTATTTCTTATGATGTGCTGCTGCACTTAACAACGGCGGACGGTCAAGTTCAGGATACTCTTGGATATGTTTTGCTTCCCATTACTTTCGAGAGCTACCATCAGGAAATTAAAGTTTTGATTGTTCCCACCATCACCCACAAACTAGTCTTAGGAACGGATTTTATTTTGAAATTTAAGTTAACGGTAAACTTTTCAAATTTTAAGTATCAGTCCGTTTTATCGTCTTGTGCTATTAATGTTATTCAGGGTCAGGACAGGTTAAGTGATCGAGAAAAGAGTGAGCTTTCTAGGGTTGTGGATCTTTTCAAGGAGATAGGTCCGGAGGACAAATTAGGATGCACCCATCTTTATACTCACCGCATTGATACAGGTGACGCGACCCCTATCAAGCAGAGGCAGTACCCACTGTCACATGCTATGCAGGAAGCCCTCAATGATCAAATCGATGAAATGCTGAAACTTGATATCATAGAGCCATGTAATTCACCTTGGTGTTCACCCCTTTGGCTAGTAAAAAAGAAGGACGATTCCTATCGTGTCTGTTTCGATGGGCGCAAACTCAATTCTGTAACTGTCCCGGATTCTTATCCACCTCCATTGATAGACTCTATTCTTATGAAAATCAGAGATTCTAAATTTTTATCATCCATAGATCTTAAGTCAGCGTTTTTGCAAATCCCTTTAGATCAGGAATCCAAGCTTAAAACGGCATTTGCAGTTCGAGGTAAAGGCTTATTTTGTTTCAAACGACTTCCCTTCGGTCTCAATAACAGTTCCAGTGCCATGTGTCGGTTGATAGATAGTGTTTTAGGTCCCGCTCTCGAGCCTTTTGTTTTTTATTATTTGGATGACATTATTGTGGCGACGAAGGATTTCGAGACGCACATTCGTGTATTGCGAGATGTTTACGACAGGCTGAAGGCGGCAAACCTCACTGTCAACTTTAGAAAATGTCATTTTTGTCGACCTTCCCTGGACTTTCTCGGTTTCGTGGTTGATGACAAAGGATTGAGGACCAATCCGGAAAAGATTTCCGCCATCGTCAATTTTCCAAGCCCCACTACTACCACTCAGATACGTAGGCTCATAGGCATGATTGGGTACTATCGGCGCTTTCTTAAGGACTTTGCTTCCATTGCGTCGCCTATCAACGATCTTCTCAAGGGTAAAAAGAAAGGTCAACCAGTGATCTGGACTCCTGAGGCTGAAAAGGCTTTCCAGAAAATCAAAATACTCCTGACTAGCGCTCCTATTCTCGCCAGCCCTGATTTTGCAAAACCCTTCACGATTATGTGTGACGCTTCGGATACTAGGGTTGGAGGTATCATTTTTCAGGAGGAGGATGGTCTGGAGCATCCTATCGCCTTTTTCAGTAAAACCTTGAACAAGTGTCAGAGGAAATATTATACCACGGAAAAGGAGCTCCTCGCAGTCCTGCTATCTATAGAGAAGTTTCGTTGTTATGTGGAGGGAACGAAGTTCAAGGTTACTTCAGATCATTCTTCTTTACAGTGGCTTTGGAGCATGAAAGATCCATCACCGCGTTTAGCTAGGTGGCTCCTCAGGCTTTCTCGATTTAACTTTTCCATTGTTCATCGCAAGGGAGCGGATATTCCTGTTGTGGACGCTTTATCCAGGTCAGGTGTCGATAGTTCTCCTGTCACGTCTCAGATCTCTGTTTTGGATTTGGCCAAGTTGGTACCAGACAAATGGTACAGTGATATGCTATCGAGAGTTCAGGAGGATCCAGACAGGTTTCCCGATTTCAAGGTTGTGAAGGGTATTCTCTATAAGCATTTCGTTTCTAAAAGCCTTTTCCCTGAATCAGTCTCGGAGTGGAAAATAGTTGTTCCCACCAAGAATCGCCCAGAAATTTTAAAAATGTTTCATGATGACCCAACTGCTGGCCATCTTGGTGTTTTCAAGACCCTTTCTAGGATTACCGACCTGTACTATTGGCCACGGATGAGGCAGTCTGTTCGTTTTTATGTCACCAAATGTAAGGTCTGCTCGAGATGCAAGCCCAGCAATTTGCCCCAGGCTGGACTGATGGGAAAGTATCGGGAGGTCAAATATCCGTTTCAAATGATTTCGGCTGATTTATTGGGTTCCTATCCTCGTTCGAAGAAGGGAAATCGGTTTGTTTTAGTTGTGTGTGATTGGTTCACCAAATTTGTTCTTGTGCAACCCTTATCTCAGGCAACATCTGCAGCAATCGTCAAGTTTATTGAGAACCAAGTCTTTCTTGTTTTTGGCGTTCCTCAAATTGTGTTGGTGGACAATGGGCCACAGTTTGTTTCGAGGGAGTTTAAGTCGCTGATGAGGAACTATAATGTCCAGAAGGCCTGGTATACGGCAAAATATCACCCGCAGACGAATCCCACAGAGCGAGTTAACAGAACAATCACCACAGCAATTAGGTCATACATCACGGAAGATCACCGAACTTGGGATGAGTCAATCTTTAAGGTAGCACAGGCAATCAGGCTTGCGAAGCATGAGGTTACGGGATATTCCCCTAGCTTCCTCAATTTTCTAAGAAATGTACCTGTCAATGGTGCTTTTTACGGCAAGATCACTGATGATGCCAGGAATCCGGTGGACATCTCTGAGGAGGTCGTCAATCCAGAATTTATCCAGGAAGTCCCGGAATTATATCGCAGGGTGCAGGAACGTCTTCGTCGCTCTTACGAGACCAATAATAGGGGCAGGTATAATTTGCGGAGACGAGATGTTAGGTTTCAGGTCGGTGATCGCGTGCTCAAGCGCAACTTCCATTTGTCAAAGGCCGCGGATAATTTCAATGCCAAATTGGCACCAAAATTCACCCCCTGTATAATAGACAAGGTTAAATCTCCCTTAGTCTATGTTGTTAAAGATCTTGACGGTAACAAGTTGGGTGATTTTCACATCAAGGATTTGAAACCGGATCCTGCCGAGGATGACTCAGATATTGACCCATTATTGACATGAACAGTATGAGTTTATTTTTTTTGTTTTTTTTTAAGAAGTATTTGTTCTGTTTGTATTTTTTTTTTTTTTTGATTTGGTCATCTTTAAGTTTTAATTTCTGTCTGGCCGGCCATCGGCGGCTACTGTAAAGGGGTAAGACAGTACAGCCAGCGACCTTCCCCATGAGCCGATCATCTGGCCCACATTTCTTTTCCTCCTTTCCAGAATTCTTGTCACTTCTCTATTCCCCCTTTCCTCTCTGTTCTATCTCTGTTAAACTCTACTAGCAGAATCCCTCTTTAACGACTCGCTAATCGTTTTGAGCTCTCTGCGTTGTATTTCTAGTGTCAATTGTTCGGTCGAGGTAGTTGGAGTATCTTGGTTTCATTGAGCTTTAGTTTGTGTTTGGGTTAGTCTATGATTTGTAGACGTGTTCTGGAACTGAGGTCAGGCTCCATTTGGATTGGCACTAGAGACGTTCAGGTCCGATTAAGCTCTCTGGCACTGTTATTGCTATGTTGGGGAACTTTGTTGCTATTGGTTTTAGGAACTCTTTTCTTTGGTTTTTGATTGGTGTAATTTGAGTTCTGAGACCGTTTTAACCTCAAAGGCGACTTGTGCGGGAGATGCTCGAACCTGGACAGGAAATTTGTTGAAGGTATCGTTGGGTATGCATTCGTACTTCTTGGGCTTCTCATGTATGCGGCTTGAGTGCAAATTTGGTGTGCTGAGGATGTCCTTGATGATCTCTGGTGTGCCGAACGCATACTCTTTGAAGTATGATTTTAATTTTTTGAAAAGCTAGGTCTCTTAGATCTTTAATATACAGAGATGCTCTTCAGAAACGAACACACCAACCATATTCACTTTATGGTGTCGATCTGTCTGTACAAGTAGAGACTTTTCCTACTCTTCTTCTTCACTCTTTCTTAGCTTTTTCTTCTTTCTTTCTCTTTTCTCTTCTCTCTATCTAACGTTTCTTTCTTTACGGAAGCTCTTCACTTCCTGGCGCCCTACGTTTTTTTTACAATTGGGATTATGAATTTTGTTTATTGTTTGGTTATGGTAGAGGCCCAAATTTGGTAACTTAAGTAAAAATTTAAAATTAATGATAGCCTGGACCACTCCTCTCATGGGGGTAGGTTCATTTTTCTTGATTCTTTGTAGTTTCTGCATGGCTTGCCTGTCTGGTTGTGAAAAATCTCCCAGTGGTTCGATTTTTCTTTCTGGTCGATGGGGATGTGTAACATCTCAATCGAGATGTTACCATTTTTTTTTACATAATTTACAATTATTATTTTTCTATAGTGCGGTAGTGACCGTGATCGCCCTGTATGTATATCTCGATGGCTGAGTTTTACATTTCACCGCCTTGGTAAAAATTCTCGGTGGTAGGGAACGTTGTTCGGACGTCGTCGAGCAGTCGGTGGCAGTCGCTGGTGATAATTTAATTTTGATAAGAAGGGAAATAAATTCGGCGCTTTTGGCTCTCCTAGACGATTTTTCTTTAGAGTTCTCGAAATCCAGAACCATGTCCGGCTAGAAAGTGATTGTTCTCTTCCAACAGGGTGAGTACTGAATTTTCTCGATTTTTAATATTAAATTATTTTTCTCGAATCAGCGGCAGGCGATGCATTTATAATTTATAATAATCTTCATCAATGCTTATTTTATGGCTGTTAACTTTTTGTACTATTTTGTTTCATATTTTGTTCATGAGTGCTTTTATAGCTGTAAATTAATAAATTATTCTCTTTCGTATTATTTCATTTCATATTTTGCTTTTTATAAATAGGTTTATTTTTACTATTGTTATTATCTTTAAATTTGTAACATTTTATTTGTGAAATCATGTAGGCGTATCTTCAAGGCGATCTGAACGACATGGCGTCAGGTGGCTATTGAAGATCCGGCCTAGTTATTGGAGTGCAAGTACTGATCTCTATTATTATTTTGAAGGCACTCGCCCTCCTTTTCTGGAGATGAAGAAGCAGCGTCCATAGGCAAGCACCATCCCTTGCCGTCAAGATGAGTCCACACTACCAGGACTCATCAGTAGCAGGACCCAGTCACCAGAACTCCAGGGTGACAACTGGGATATCCTGAGGCAGCGGCGTGCCGTAATTCCAGAGCTGCTGGAAAATCCGATCCTGAGGCCACGTCAAGCATCGCATCAGAACAAAAGCTAAGTGCCTGACGTCATTATCATTTTTCTTGTTTTGAGTTAATTTATTTCAATAAAGACATCCCTTGAAGATTCGTGAGATCTTAAAAAAAATCTAATGCTCATTCTGAATGTTAATTATATAATATAGTGATTTTGTATTCTCTTTCCGATAGTTAGTTTATTCTCAATTTTTTTCTAAATTAATCTTTTATAATTAATCATTACTATTACCTATCACTTGTTAAATCACTTAAGTTACAAATATTCAGCTTTGTTAAATTAATTCATTACTGTGCCTACCTATTGCCCATTTTTATTGTTATTATTATTAGCATTTTGAATAATTATTGTGCAATTGAATAATGCAATCTTGTTAAATAAATTGTTCTAATCTGTGTCGTTCTTATTGTCTCACCCCATCTGGTTACTCTTAATGTGCATTGCCATTCAGTAAAATATTGCTTAAATGTTGCTTAATATGCTATTGATAAATTTTATTGAAAATTTATTTGGAGCTAGCTGGCTGCTAAGTAGCGTTCTTTCCCTCCCCGAAATTTGCTCGGGGTGGAATTGAATGTTATACTATTCACAGTTTTGACTTTTATTGTTTATCAAAAATTTACAATTTGCTATTCTTTCAGAAATGTACTAATTTTTCTGTCAACTGTGATTTGCTAAATCTTATATGAAATTTTCAATGAGTTCTCGCGGTACTTTAGGCTTTACTTATAAAAATAATTCATCTGAATCTTCGGATTGGTTCGATTTATCCCTTGATCTGGAGACTCTCGTGGTAGTTTGGCCTTTACCATTTCTCCTTAGTTTCTAGAGAAATACGAAATTACGAAATTAGACAGTACCTAAGTCTTTATATGCAAGTGCTTATTATACACTTAATTAAGGAACAATAATTTTCGGCTTCTAAATTGTTACTTTAAAAACTCTCAATTTAAAATACTTTGTCTATCTTTGGTTGTTTAAAAATTTTATAAAAGTTTCCTTTTTGTTGTTAACATTCTGAAGTAGATAAGCTTGTCTGGCATTGCTAATATTATATAATAATAATAATAAACACCTTTATTTGCCATCATACTTACAATATCAGCAAAGTATTACATACACTACAGTAGTGACGGCAAACTAAGAGGCGAAGTTCAACTTGAGCATTATATAAGCTCAAGCTGATCTACCACTTAACCCCCGTGAATATATTCGCTAAACCTACTTAACGAGCTAAGTTAGATCTAAAGGTAAATAAATCATACAAAAAAAAAACAATACAAAACCCATTTAACAACAGACTAAGAAAACAGTAGCAACTTTGAATCTAAGTACATTGAATACAGGTGATGTACAAGTCACAGCAGTGGACAATAAAAAAACACATTAATAAATAAATTTACGGATTCCTTTCATTATAATGCTTAGAATTATGTAGCATTACCTCCCTCTTTGCAACCACCAAAACACCAGCAAGAACCCTTCACTTTCATTCTTAAGTAAAAAAAAAAAAAAAATTATCATTGAGCGACAATAGCAAGAGCCATATGACAATAAAATTAACAAGACAAATCAGAATTCCAAGACCAATGGACATTGCGTCATTGCAGACTAAGATAATGGTCATGAACTGCTCTTTTGAAGCTGCTGATCTTTAATTTCTTAATACACTCAGGCAGTTCATTATATACTTTATAAACATTGAATGTAAAAGACCTTTCGAAAATCGCCAGTCTGTATTTTGGGAGCGATATAACATGTCTTCTACGTATATTAATGTTGTGAATGTCTGTTCTGTATTTAATTCTATCACTCAAATATGCGGGTGTTTGAGCATCAATTATTCTGTGATAAAAACAAGCCTGGTAGTACTTAAAGCGATACTTCATGTTAAGCCATCCCGCCTCTCTCAGTTTGGGTGATATATGCTGATATTTTCTGACTCCATAGGAAAAGCGCAAGCAAGCATTCTGAACCCTTTGTATTTTATACATAGTTTTCGAATCCAGGCAGGGAGAAAACACTGGCGAGCAATACGTAAACTGCGACAGAACTAAAGTTTCACAGAGCTGTAACTTTAACTTTTGCGGTATGAAAGACCTATGTGGATATAATAAACGTAGATTCGCATATGCCTTACGCAGGCAAATGTCAACATGTTTCCTGTATCTAAATGAGTTATCCATTATTAATCCCAGATTTCTCGCTTCCGTGCTAATTTTTAATTCGGTATCGTTAACTGTGAGTTTAACATTGTTTCTAATTCTCTCGCAGTAGACCCCACTCCCAAACAGCAACAATGTCGATTTATCTGGATTGAGTTTAAGGCAATGAGACGCGGAAAATCGAAAGATAGAGTCCAAATCGGAATTAAGTTTTTCAACAGCCACATGAATCTCTGATGGATCACAGGATAAGTACAATTGTGTGTCGTCAGCATACATGTGAATTCTACAGTACTTCACCACGTCGCACATTCCAGAGGTATAGATCGTGAACAACAGTGGTCCAAGTATGGAGCCCTGGGTGACACCACTCTCAAGATAACGAGGCGTGGACGTATCTTCGCCCAGTCTTACCCTCTGTGAACGTCCTCGTAAATAGCTGTCGATTAATCCACAAGCATCCTCACTAAACGACATATGTCTGAGTATTCTAATCATAATATCATGATTAATTGTATCGAATGCCCTGGAAAAATCAAGCAGCACCAGTATGGTCACTTTACCCTCCTCCGTAGCACGCAATATGTCGTCACTAACACTACTTAAGGCAGTCAGGCAACTGTGATTAGGTCTAAAACCAGACTGAACGTCAGGAAGCAAATTATTCTCTTCTAGATACGTCCGTATTTGGTTGTACATATTCCTCTCCAGGACCTTCGAGAGAACTGGGAGAATACTAATTGGTCTGAGATGAGTGTATTCAGTCGGCTGTGATATCTTGGGCAGGGGCAACACAAGAGCCTGCTTCCATGCCGTTGGAAAATAATTTTGCAATAAACAAGAGTTTACGATATTAGTGATATGGTCGAGAATATACGGACAACTAGTTCTAAGCATGCGAATGCTAATCTCATCGCAACCCACAGAGCCCGTCCTGATGGCCTGAAGCATGCCAAGTATTGTCTCTTTCTCTGTTAAAACAAAGGAAAAAACCCCTCCACCATTGATCCTCCTACCAGCCCCATACCTTTCATTAATATCTGCCCTATCTGCATCATCACCATTACCACCATAGATGGAACCTGGCATGCCGCCGACAAAGTGATCACTTATAAGTTCAACATTACTCAGCTGTTCTGGAACCGCACCCCTATCCCTAGTTCCAACACCTAAATATTTCAACTCCCTGTAAACCGAACGCAATCGTCTATCCCTCAATTTGTAGCTGAAATATGCTTTTTTCTCTCTTCTAATACTTATATTGGTAAAATTACGAAGCTCCTTATAAGCAGTCCAGTCAGTAGAAGAGCTAGATCGTCTATATTTCAACTTAGCATTCTCTCTCATTGTGATAAGTAATCTAATGTTATCTGTTATCCAAGGAGTAGGCGCACCATCGACCTTTACCCATTTTAGTGGCATATGCGTATCAAATAAATTACGTAGTGCGCTGTTAAATATCAATATCTTGTTTTCTATATCATCTGTATAAAAAATACTGTCCAAATTCGAACCCAACATATCCTGGTAAAACAAACTCTCAGAAAACTGTCTACTCCCTCTTATTTTCACAATTTTCGGTTGCTTTCTGGGCTTTCGGATATCCAGAACTACATAAACAAGATCATGGTCTGTAACATCCGAATCAGTCACTCCCGAGTCACAAATCAAATCATCATTGAGAGCGATTATGTGGTCCAAAAGCGATGTATTACGGGTTGGTTCTTGAATTAGTTGAATAAGACCCATTGAATCTAAGAAACTTTTATAAGCTACCGTCATAGGATCCCGTTCCTCGAGAAGATTAATATTCATGTCACCCAAAACAAACACATTTTCGGTCCCCAAGGAACCGAAGGCGATCACATCCTCTAAATCATCAATAAATTCGCGGCATTCATATCCATGATTACGGTACGTAACACAAAGTACGATCTTAATACTGTTCACAATGAGGGATATACAAAGTAACTCTTTGTCGGGAGGGCTAGGCAAAATTTCAAAATTTAAACTATTAAGTACATAAAAGGCTAAGCCACCACCACGACGATTAAGGTCTTTTCTAACAAGTTTAAATCCATCAAGACTTAAGGATTCGTCAATTGTTTTATCCGTAAACAACCAGGTTTCGCTCATTGCCAGTATATCAATTCCTTCCAAGTAAATTACTTCTCTTACCTGCTGTAAATGGGGTTGCAAAGATCTTACATTAAGATGTGCTACCTTCAATCCATTCATAATTACAATTACTCAACAACAAAGATAGTAAGTAAAAGTAAAAAATAAAACATAACACATTATTCTTAACATACCTACCTAGTTATACCTATTATATTGTATTTAACTACCCTGATAAAAATAAAATATACTAATAAGTAGTCTAACTTATCGATTCGATACACTCAAAACCTCAATTAATTTCAAGCCTATTATACCTACTACAAAAACTTAATGAAAAATAAAATAAAATAAAAAGAGGGATTCCAGCTCAATCGGAGTTAGAATCAGTAGAAAGGGGAAACAATGAAAATTTAATTATTATAATTATGAGAGAGGAAAAAATAAATAAATAAAATAAAATAAAAAATATAGAAATCCAAAAGGATGCCAGTAACTATATGTACCTACCTATACAATAAACCTATATATATATAACAATAAACCTAACTTTATTCTACTAATAATAATAGCCTATCAAAATAAACAAATCAATAGCAATGTCCAAAGTAGACCGTTATTGTCTATTAAAAGTGCTTTGGTGGAGTGCTCCACAACATCACAGAAAACAGTGTGGAGTTAGATGCTGGCTATATTCTTCTTGCATTTTATTATGTCGTCGGAGTTCGAAATAGTGATTTTGACTCCGTTAATTTTAGTGAAAATACGACCATCCATACTCCAGACCTTCCTAGTGCCTATCTCTCTTTTCGCTTCATTCAATAATTTATGTCTTTCGGGTGTGAGCTCCTCTGTTATGACTATCTTGGTACCTTTCATCATATCTGTGAACATATTGTTTATGGCTGCTTATAAGATTTGGTTGTTACTGATTTAATAAAGTTTATGGCTCATTTCTTAATAAATGGCTTTCGGATTAATTTAGTATTTAGTCATATTCATTTTCACACTTTTCGGCTAATCTCGTTTATTTTGGTTGAATTCATTAATTTATTTCATTTGATTGTTTTATTATAGTTTGTCATATTTCCTGACATAATAAGTGTTGCCAGTTTGGGCAAATCTAATAACTTGTTACAATACGCTCGCCGGCGTTTATAGGTCAATGTCATAATTATACGCTCGCACCGGCGTTATTTGGTCAATAAGTTATTTATACATTGATTGTCAATTTTGACTTAGCTTTTATTTGCTCATAAGATATTGCCAATTTCGGCTAATGTTGATCGGTTTAGCTTTTGTCACCTTTGGACATGTTTAATTTTTGTTTATGCCAGTTTTTTTTACTGATAATTATATCTATATAAACAAAATTTCCTTCAAACGAAAGGGAAAACCGCATCTAAAATGAACATTTTTTCCTCTCTCTCACTGAGATTTTGGTTTTACGACTTCCGTTTCTACTCAAATGGTTGGAAATTTCGTTACATCTAAAAACAACTACTTAAATAGTACCTAAGCCTACCAAAAAAGACTGCCACGCACAAGAACTGCATAAGTTTAACATTCCATCAATTATTTCATGCGACCGTCTGCTTTGAGGGCTAGAAGTTGACTAATTATAAAAACAGGAACAATTCCAGAAAATAAACAAAATTTCCTTCAAACGAAAGGTTAAACCGCATCTAAAATGAACATTTTTTCCTCTCTCTCACTGAGATTTTGGTTTTACGACTTCCGTTTCTACTCAAATGGTTGGAAATTTCGTTACATCTAAAAACAACTACTTAAATAGTACCTAAGCCTACCAAAAAAGACTGCCACGCACAAGAACTGCATAAGTTTAACATTCCATCAATTATTTCATGCGACCGTCTGCTTTGAAGGCTAGAAGTTGACTAATTATGAAAACAGGAACAATTCCAGGAAATAAACAAAATTCCCTTCAAACGAAAGGTAAAACCGCATCTAAAATGAACATTTTTTCCTCTCTCGCACTGAGATTTTGGTTTTACGCCGTCCGTTTCTACTCAAATGGTTGGAAATTTCGTCACATCTGAAAACAACTAACTTTAATATTACCTAAGACTACCAAAAAAGACTGCCACGCACAAGAACTGTACAAGTTTAACATTCCATCAATTATGTCATGCGACCGTCTGCTTTGAAGGCTAGAAGTTGACTAATTATAAAAACAGGAACAATTCCAGAAAATAAACAAAATTTCCTTCAAACGAAAGGTTAAACCGCATCTAAAATGAACATTTTTTCCTCTCTCTCACTGAGATTTTGGTTTTACGACTTCCGTTTCTACTCAAATGGTTGGAAATTTCGTTACATCTAAAAACAACTACTTAGAGGTATCTAATAACATCTAAGACTACCAAAGAAGACTACCACGCATAGGAATTATTGTATTAGTTTAACATTCTATCAGTTATTTCATGCGACAGTCTGCTTTGAAAGCTAGAAAGTTATTTATTATAAAAACAGGAACATTTCCAGTTAATAAACAAAATTTCCTTCAAACGAAACGTAAAACCGCATTTAAAATGTTTTTTTCCTCTCTCTCTCACTAAGATTTTGGTTTTACGACTTTCGGTTTTACTCAAATGGTTAGAAATATCATCACATCCAGGTGCATAGGCTTTGATTGATCAATTTCAAGGATGTGTGAGGGAGGGACTGTGAGCAATCCTCTGACCAGTGGTTTAAACTGTCTCAGGTATGCATGACTCTGTTCCCAGTCTATCTGCCATGTTCGAAATATCTGTGACTTAATAAAAGCTTTTAGGTCGTTTGGGATAAGCAGATCTGTTATGGCAATGTCAAGGTCACCGGTTGCTGACTTTGCTACTACGTCCGATCTCTCGTTTCCCTTAATACCGACATGGGAAGGGGTGTACATAAAAGAGACTCTGTATTTTAGCTGGTGAATTTTCTCCTTTATAGTAATTACCAAAGGGTTTTGAGGATATGTTTGCTTGAGGGACACCAGAGCACTGAGGGAGTCTGTGCATATTGTAAAAGGGATATCAGGGTGGTTCTCAGCGTATTCCAGAGCCTGGGAAATTGCGAAAAGTTCCGCAGAGGATATGGTAGTAGAAGGGGGCAAGCGATATCTTAATTCTGATGTCGGTGTAATGACAGAGCAAGCTACGTTGGTTTTTATCTTTGATCCGTCAGTGTAAATGAGTTTTCTGGCTGGAGGTAGCCTGCTTGTGATTTCCATGAAGAAATTTCGGATGACTTGTGTATTCGTTTCCGTTTTTTTGTGTAGTGTTAGTTCCGTGTTGCATTTTGGAGCTCGGATTAACCAAGGGGGCGTGGTCGTGCATTCCCACGAAAGGGGTTTATTGAGCTGGAAATTAATGGTTGTTTGTAGGGTGTTGAATCTTTCATAGAATTCTTTCATGCGATGGCCCCGTAGTCGAGCTTTGACCTGATGAGACTTTAGTAAATGTGGAGTAAGGTGGTGCTGTCGGAGCCCCAGTGATGGTGAGATAAGACCTTTAATATTTTCATTGAACTGAAGCACGATTTCTTAAGGGAATCTAGGTGTGGCTTCCAGGATAGTTTAGTGTCAAATATTATCCCAAGATACTTGAATGAGTTTTCGAACCCTAGTGATTTACGATGTAATCTGAGAAGTGGTGAGTACTTATCTGTTTTTTTGTTGAAAAGAATGCATTTGGTTTTTTTTGGGGGAGAAGCGATATCCTGATTTTTCTGTCCACTTTTCCAGACTGGTTATGGTCTTTTGGATTAAATTCACCATCGAGCTATTCTCCTTACCGTTGACAAAAATTACCAGATCGTCGGCGTATAGACAGCATTTTACTGGTGACTGAACTAACTTAAGACATCTGTTAATGGAAATTAAAAAAGCGTGACGCTTAAAACACTACCTTGTGGTAAGCCATTTTCCAGAGTTTTATTAGTTGAATATACGCCGTTACAGACAACTCTCATCTGTCTGCTATTGACAAAGTTTCGAACGAAGCTCAGGATATTTCCTGTAATATTCCAGTCCTGTAGTGTATGTAACATAGGAGTGACCCAGGTCATGTCATATGCCCCTTCTCGATATCAAAGAATACGGCTATTAACTTCTGCTTGTTAGCGAACGCTTCGTGTATTTGTGATTCAAGTGAGACAATATTGTCGTTTACGGAGCAGTGTTTCTGAACCCGTTCTGGGCAGGGTGGAGGAGATTATTGGATTCTAGGATCCAGGTTAGTCTGTTATTTATAATTTTTTCCAAAAGTTTGCACATAGTGTTTGTGAGTGATATTGGCCTATAGGAAGAGGGGGAATTTACCGGTTTGTTTGGTTTGAGAACAGGAATAACTAGGGACATTCGCCACGTGTCTGGAAATGATTGGCTGATATACAGGGTGTCCCAGCTTATTCGAAGCGGTCTCTGTAGGCCAAACGATGGACTTTTTCAGAAAAATTTTTGAAAATCCAAGTACAGAATCACAATGGCCATAATTTAAAATTATTTTGAAGTATACAGAGTGTCCCATATGAGAGGGACATATCAAAAGTTATGTTTTTTTAAAAGGAATGCTCCTATGTTATTGCATTTTTAGATTGTCTGAGAAGGGAAAATAAGATTGGTTTCTACAGTTGGTGTTTAAATTCAGAAGTTTTTGAGTTATAAACAAGTGAAAATCGTCATTTTTCCAGTTCAAGGCCCTGTACAACGAAAAGGGCTAAAGATAGAGAAAAACGGCTTACATGTCCCTATTTTAACTTTTCATGTACTATCCTATGGTATAGAAACATTTGTACTTTCTTTGATTTTTTTATTTGGCGACGCGTGGAGAAATCTCAGAATTTTTTAAATTTTTTATCACCCTGTATAAACATTTCATCCACATCATAGGATAGTACATGAAAAGTTAAAATAGGGACATGTAAGCCGTTTTTCTCTATCTTTAGCCCTTTTCGTTGTACAGGGCCTTGAACTGGAAAAATGACGATTTTCACTTGTTTATAACTCAAAAACTTCTGAATTTAAACACCAACTGTAGAAACCAATCTTATTTTCCCTTCTCAGACAATCTAAGAATGCAAAATAACATAGGAGCATTCCATTTAAAAAAACATACCTAACTTTGATATGCCACTGTCATATGGGACACTCTGTATACTCCAAAATAATTTTAAATTATGGCGATTGTGATTCTGTACTTGAATTTGCAAAATTTTTTTGGAAAAAATCCATCGTTTGGCCTACAGAGACCGCTTCGAATAAGCTGGGACACCCTGTATATGATATTGTATATTTTCAGCATGTGTATGAGAGAGTTGTCGGAGAGATTCTTAAGAAAAGCGTATGGTATATTATTATCAGGACCCGGGCTTGAATCTTTAGTGTTTTGTAGGCAGTCCTTTAATTCTTCCAGAGTTAAAGTAGAGTTGATAGGATGTGAGTTGTTATACCAGTGGATAGATTTATGCTAGACACAAATTTGCTCCAAGATTCCTTTTTGCTTTTTTTGAATATACAAGGTGATTCAGTAATAAGTACCATAAATGATACGGGGTGTACCTACTGTCAAAATAATACGAAAACCAAGAATAACTTTTTTTCCAAAAGTGCTTCCCTAACAAGATACAGGGTGTGAAAGGGTCGATTTGGAAAACACTTATTTGATCGTATCTTCTAACTGGGTTGAACTATTTAATTCATTTTTGGTAGACATCTACTACATAATAAGGACCGTAAACGGACAAAATTTTGTCGCATTTGAACAATCCAGTGGCGTAGAATTGGGGGTCATGTGACACTTTTTCCCCCCAAAAAAAAGTTGCTGTTGGGTTTTTTCCCATTTTTATTTGGTTTTTAGTATTATTGGTTCAAATACCACAAAAAAGGTACACTTGTTTCATTTGCCCAGAAGCGTCCGTTTCCGAGATATTCTGACTTGCGTGTTGCGTGTAACTATGTGAAATATTAAACTGCAAATAAAATTATCAAGGCGCCTTATTTATCAATAATTCACAATTAAAAAACTAACTTGTCAAAAAGTAAATTATCAAAAAAGCTAAAGACATGGAAAGGTTTTCTAATGGCGAGTACACAGAATATGCTCTTAACATTAGGAGAATGTTTTGGAAATTCGAATGCGGCAGTTAGACGATATTCCGAAAAGTATCCCAACAGAATAGTGCCAAATCGGCGGACTTTTTTGTCAGTTGAACGGCGTTATCGCGAAACTGGTAATGTAAAACCAAAACTTTTAAACAACGGTAAGCAACGAACCACACGCACAGCTGGAAACGAGGAACAAGTTTTGGAATTGTTAGAAAACGATCCAACAGTAAGTACAAGACGTTTGGCACTCCAAACAAACATTTCGCAATTACAATTACAATTACAATTACAATTACAAATTTCTTTATTGTACTTGAATTACAACAGTCATTGCTCAGTACAACAGCGTCATTACAGAAATTATAAAAACAAACATAAAGACAAACAGTAAAAATTTTTAAAACACACAGCATGTCAGCATAACGCCGGGAACAGTGAGGGTCGAGACGCGCAGAGACACAAAAGAAATCAGTTCTCGATCGAGGCATAGTTCCATCTCTATGATAAGGATGGATCAAGGCTTTGAGTTTTAGGTGTTTTAATATCAGACTGCAGGTAGGGATGGGGGGTGGAAGGACAGTATATCAGAGGTAGTGTAGGGTTCCAACTCCGTGAGGTGTTTCCGGAGATACGCACTGTACGCTGAGAACCCAACAGTTGCAGGATCTATTTTGAAGTGGTTCAGGTATTTGACAGATGCGTACGTGAATGTCCTTTCTGAAGACGACAGATGGTGTCTAGGAGGTTTAAACAAATTGAACCTGGTACTGTAGTGATGCGTGAATCGGTAAGGTAAAAGTCTATCCTGATTTTTGTGGATCAGTTTGAGCAGAGAGAAGACATACAAAGCAGGCACGGTAAGAAGCCCAAGCCGCCTGAAATGGCCTCTGCATGACTGCTGCATTGACAAGCCTGTCAGGATCCTAATCGCTCTCTTTTGAAGAAGAAAAACCCTTCGCAGAGATCTCTCAGACCCACCCCAGACGGCCAGCCCATAGTTCACGTGGCTGATGAAATGCCCATAATAAGCAAAGAGAAGAACCTCAGGGGACACCGTGTGCTGAAGGCGTCTAAGAAGGAAGCAGACACTAGCAAGACGACGGCACAAATGATCTGTGTGAGCCGCCCAGTTTAGGTTCTGGTCGATGTGGAAGCCCAAAAACTTCACCACGCCCTTCGGCTCGATCAAGGCACCATCGGTGGGTATGGAGGGTAAAGGTGGAAGACGTGATCGGCTAGAGTGAAAATCAATCAGTTCAGTTTTGTCTAAGTTAAGTTTTAGTTCATTGGCCCTGAGCCATAAACTTGCTCTTTTCAACGGGAGTTGAATGGTATCTATCAGACTAGGAGGGTCGCCTGGTTTTATCCTAATAAGAATTGTTGTATCATCAGCATAGTTAACACAGAGTGAATTTGGGGAGGTAATTTTGGGGCCCAGATCGTTAATGAAGATAAGAAAAAGAAGTGGACCGAGAACACTACCCTGTGGCACCCCAGAGGAGACTGGAGCAAAGGGTGATCGCACAGGTCGGCCATCAGACCCAGTAATCTGAACCGCCTGTGTTCTTCCCTGTAGGTAGCTGGTAAACCAAGAAAGGGGCAATCCACGAACTCCGACATTCTCCAGTTTCCGAAGGAGGCACTCGTGGCACACACTGTCGAAGGCCTTGGAGAGATCCAAAAGCCAGCCCACAGTGCGCATCCCCTCCTCCAAACCCTGAGATATGAAGTCCGTAAGCTCTACAAGAGCCGTCTGGGTAGATCTGTTTTTAAGAAAACCATGCTGGGAGCGGGAAAGGATCTTTGTTTTGTCTAGAAAGTCAATAAGACGAGATGAGACAAGAGATTCAAGAATTTTATCAAATACCGATAGTAGACTAATCGGTCGGTAGTTTTCAGGGTTTTTGACGTCGCCCTTTTTAAAAATAGGCTTAACTAACGCTGCTTTGAGATCTTCGGGGAATACACCAGTCTGAAAGGAACTGTTGTAAATTTCTGATAATGGCTGAGCAAGCTCAGCAATGCAATACCTGGCAACAAAGGAGGGAATCTCGTCCAAGCCCGAAGACTTCTTACTTTTAAACCTAGAAACTATTTCTATAATTTCCCGAGGTGACGTCGGAAAAAATACGAAGGAAGAAGAGGCGTGTGTTGACATGTTGGATCCGTGGGTGTGACTATATGTGGGGGAGTCATTTGAAAGAAAGACGGAATTGAGCATCTCTGTCATTTCTTCAGGATCAGTCGTCACCTTGCTTCGGTACTCAAGTTCTAAGATTTTATGCGAAGTGTTTATTGACTTGCATTGGTTGTTTATGAGGGTCCATCCTGCTTTGATGGGATTTTCAGATTCACTGATAAAGACGTCGTTACAGCGCTTGGTCTCCTGCCTCACCAGGTACCCAAACCGTCGCTTTAGGCTGCACAGCTGAGTTCTGAACAGCTGGTTGGACGTGTTTATTAAAGGATTTAGGAGATTAATCGTGTCGTATAGTTGACGAATTTCAGAGGTGAGCCACTTGGGACTGGAGAGTCTAGGCCCATGAACTCTACATCTCCTAAGTGCGAAGTATTTGTCGAAGTAGAATGAAAGAGTGTCAGAGAAGCAGGAGTATTTCGAATTCGTATCAGGGGCATCCAGTGCCTGGCGCATTGCAAGGGAACACCAGCTATATCCCTACCATCTGAGGCAAGTTCAAGACCTTTTGCCTGAAGATTATGCTGCACGTGTGGAGTTTTGTGGATGGTTATTGAATATGCATAACCAAGACCGCAATTTTATTTCCAACATAATTTTTACGGATGAATCCACTTTCACAAGAAATGGCATTTTTAATATGAGAAATTCACATGTTTGGGCAGAAGAAAACCCAAGAGCCACCAAAGTTACCCATTACCAACACACATTTAAATTAAATGTTTGGGCTGCTACACGTGGAAATACAATTATTGGATTTCATTTTTTCCCCGGAAATTTAAACGCGAACAATAATTACCAGGAATTTTTGGAAGAAGTTTTTTTTTCTTTTTTTGATGACATTCCTCTGTTAACCAGGCACAGTCTCTGGTTTATGCACGATGGTGCTCCGCCTCATTATGGCAGGCAGCCAAGGCAATGGCTTAATGAAAACTTCCCAAATAGATGGATTGGTCGTGGAGTTGATGCTCCCATTCACTGGCCTGCTCGATCACCGGACTTGAACCCGTTGGATTTTAGTGTGTGGGGGCAATTAAAAACCAAAGTCTACGCAACACCGGTAAATTCTTTAGAGGATCTCAGGCTCAGAGTTGTGAATGCCTTTGCAGAGTTAACAAACAATCCAAGTATTGGTAGAATAATTTTTAATTTGGAAAATCGTTTACATCAATGCATTCGTGCCAATGGAGGACACTTTGAAAACTTACTTTAATTTAATTTCTATTATTTTTCAGTTAATTATAAACTTACGTAGGTAGATGTATTCGACTTTAAGTATTTTATTTGGTTGTTAATAAAACTTTTTCTGTGATAATTTTGCAACTTGGTATTTCACATAGTTACACGCAAGTCAGAATATCTCGGAAACGGACGCTTCTGGGCAAATGAAACAAGTGTACCTTTTTTGTGGTATTTGAACCAATAATACTAAAAACCAAATAAAAATGGGAAAAAACCCAACAGCAACTTTTTTTGGGGGGAAAAAGTGTCACATGACCCCCAATTCTACGCCACTGGATTGTTCAAATGCGACAAAATTTTGTCCGTTTACGGTCCTTATTATGTAGTAGATGTCTACCAAAAATGAATTAAATAGTTCAACCCAGTTAGAAGATACGATCAAATAAGTGTTTTCCAAATCGACCCTTTCACACCCTGTATCTTGTTAGGGAAGCACTTTTGGAAAAAAAGTTATTCTTGGTTTTCGTATTATTTTGACAGTAGGTACACCCCGTATCATTTATGGTACTCATTACTGAATCACCTTGTATATCTGTCTTTAGCTCGGAGATTTTTGAAATTTAAAAGGTTTTCTTGGGTTTTGTGTCTTTTGTATATGTTGAACGCGTTTTTGCTCGCTTTAAGAGCCGTGGCGCATTCGTTATTCCACCAGGGGACAGGAGGGTGTTTTTTTGGGAGGAAATGTTTACCAATATCGTTTTCGGCAGCCGATATTAGCAATTTTTCGAAGTGTTCAACTATATCATTAATATCACCTGTCAGTGAGGTCTGCTGGCGGAATAGAAATGAGTCTACTTCCCTGGAGTAACTATCCCAGTTTGCTTGCGACAGGTTCCACTTTGTTATTGTATTCTGGGAGGTGTAAGTTTTATCCATGAGGTTCTGGATTTTTATTGGGAAGTGGTCGCTTCCGTAGAGGTAGGTTGAGGATTCCCATTCTACGGGTGGGAGTTCCTGTATTTAGCAAAATCAAATTTGACGAAATTATGATATCCTCTATAATTTTGCCCCTTTTATTATTAGATTCGGAGCCCCAAACTGTATTGTGGCTATTGAAGTCTCCTAGTATTATGCGGGGGGTAGGAATTTGTTTAAAAAGATCGAGTATTTCCCTGTGGCTGACGTCTCTACTTGTAGGTAGGTACATGTTGCATATATTTATTTTTTTTTTTAGGTGAATTGTAAAAGCGACAGCTTCCAAATCTGTCGTAAAGTTAAGATTGGTGGAGTAGACTTTATCACTCACAAAATATATAACTCCTCCACTAGCCCAGTCGTTTTGGTTCCGGTGTTTTGAGTAACAATTATATCCCCTAAGTGTGGGATTGGATTTGAGGTGAGATTCTTGAAGGCATATGACTACTAGGTTGTTCTGTGAGATTAGGAATTTCAGCTTTTCTAGACGGATAAAAAATCCGTTACAATTCCACTGTGTATTGCGGAGTGGGGGGGGGGGGGGGAGAAAGATTAGTAGGATTTCTGAGAGCTGTCATCGGGATCTGAATCATCAGCAGTTAGCTGCAGTTGGCTCTATATTTTATTCCTGAGCCTGGTACATCGGGATTTTATACTTCTATGTGTCAGGTAGGGGTATATTTCTGTGATGATAGTTATCATATCTAGTGGGTTAGTTATGTATTCTCTAGCAACACTGAGAGGGTCTGGTGATCCGGCAACATTTTCAAATAAATCCTTAAGTTGTTCGAATGTTATTATGGTGAGAATTTTTGCTCGACGATAAATTTAGCTGGATTTATTAGTTCATCTAAAGGAGTTAAACTTTCCATCGAGTCCGACTTTTGTGGTAGTGCAGAACTTAGTGGGAGAGAAATTTCGTCAGCTGGGGATCCCTCCTTGAAGTTTTTTGTTTTTGTTTCTTGGAGCGGTTTGAGTAGGGGGTGAGAAAAGATGGGATTCGTCGGGTATTTCAGCATTTGTAAACAAGGACTCGGTTTCATTATGTTCCGTGGATACCGTAGTAGGAGTAGACGCAGGTCTTTTTTGGTATACAATATCAGTGGAAGTGGAGGGTGGGTTTGATTTTTCTGGGTAGTTATGGGTTGAGGGGGAGGGGGTGGGGTCCGGGAGAAATGATTGACCCTCTTTGTTTGGACACGAGTCTGCCCGGTGGTCGACTTCTTTGCAGGAGAAGCATGTTAGTTCGCCGCTGCTGATGAAGACCCGATATTCGGTGTATTCATACTTTATTAAAACAGTTGGGGGTAGCAAAATATTTTCATCTGGCTGTACGAATATTTGTCTCCGGAAACTAAGGATACGTGCACACTCTTCACCTTCCAATCCGGCTCTAAGAGTGGACATAGCGGATACTGGCTTGCATCCGATCTGTCTCAGTGCATTTTCAAGGCATTCGTGGGGAATTGTTTGGGAGACATTGGACAATATTAGCCTTTTTGCTGGTGTAATTAACCATCGGACATTGACCAATATATCGTTTACTAGGACTGTACTATGGTTGCTAATTAAATCGTTAACTATTTGAGAATTTAAGAGATATATGCATACTCGATTACGAGATATCCTGGATACATGAGTTATATTTGTAAAACCAACAATTTTCCCAATAGGCGTGACATAGTTGTTATATGTTGGTTGCCTTAAGTGTTGTATTTTTATCTAAAGAGATAAAACACCATGGGTTGATCTTAAAGGCAGTCGAGTCCAATAATCAGTCGAAATAACATGCTTTGATTTACCTTATAATAAAGTCCTTTAAAAATTAAAACGAGTCTCAATAATTATAGTGAAAGTCTAAAGTCAGTCTAATTAAGTAAGAAATACAACAATAGTGTGACAATTTCAAGTTTTCAGATTCGAGAAAATCCATGACAATTGCAAGATCTTTTTTTGGGAAAAGTGATGTTTTGGCGGCACTAGCATATGACGAAGCCGTTAGCTGATTGGTTTGTTGAGAAGAAACAGTTATTATGGGCTCCATTTTGGTTATTTTCACTAAAGACCCCTGTAGTCAGAAGTCCTCAGTGATTATTTTAGAAAAGTTTTATTGCTATTTATTTACGAGTAGGGAAGAAAATGGATTAAAATCCATTTAAATAATAATTGTGTTGGAGACTATACGCTCCAATCTATATCGGTTGATATAAAAAGGAGCGCAGATAGCCGACAACTGGTAGATAAGCAGCGAAATTAACGGTAATTAAATATAAATAACCAAATAAATAAGTTCACCGAGCTATTTCTATATACTTATCTTAACAACTAGTGCTGGCTTGGTCCTATTTTTGCGTTAAGACCCCTCCTAGCAAAGGTGGATGCAGTGCGTTGGAAAATTACGAAAGTTCGGTTTGATTTGTGAGTTCGCCGTAGGAAAACACCTCGTTTCGCGGGACAACTGCTGCCGCGGTACGTCCGGTACACTCGGCTGTTGTCTTGAAACTGTATACCTAATTTTGTTTTCAATAAAATTAAAAATTAAAACTGAAAATGAAATTAAAAATATTTCATATTTTAATATGCTTTGACTTTTAAGTAGTAATGTAGGTGTAGTTATCAGTGAATGCTTGATAAGCTTCTTTACCAGTTCGAATTAAATATTTTCAATCACTCCAGGCAATGCTGCGGTGTTTCTTCAATAAAACAACAATATATTATCATGAATTCATGTACCTATAAATCTGAATCTTTGGATATATTTTTTTTTCTTTCCATCTACTAGTCTTTGAACTTTTCATATTCCAGAAACTCACGTAAGGTCTGCGTTTTAATTTTATTAAGATAGATTCTACTCGAATTTTATTTTAATCGTCATTATGAATTTGATGCACTTTTGATAGTTGCAGTTTTTTAAATTTTACTCTATTTTGTGTTCACTCGATTGTAGTTGAATTTATCGAATCTGAGTCTATCATGTGATTGTATGCACCTACGAGATTGGATATTACCAAGTTTGACGAGACATTTTTTTTTTAATTACATCCCATTTCAGATGATTTTGCAGGAGCACTTCAGCATTTCTGAGATTTTCATTCTATATTGACACCTTTCTTTTTTTTAATTCAATGGTCTGGACTCTTAGGAGTTTAAACCTTCTTGCTCATTTAGAAATGTTAAAATATTTATTGGGGCTTCCCCACCACCATCGAGAGAGAGCGGGATGCCAATGTTATCTGGACAGATCAACTTTCATGCCCAGTATATTATAAATTTGTTGAAGCTTTAGGACTTCATTTACTGAGCATAGTTTGCGTGCTTTCTAAATTGTGTACTTGTTATTTTGTTGCTGTTGAATAGTTTCGAAATTCTCTCTTCCACTGAGGAGCGTTATTTTTGTGTTTGATATTTAATATTTATGTCTCCTGAGGAGTTGAAAAACTAATTAGAGTACTTAAATCAATTTTTTTTCCTTCGCTTTGGTTGGAATCAAATCCTTTTAAAAGTTTGAAGATTATTATAGTTTTTTTTTTTGAGCCTCGGGATCTTTGAGTATCAGAAATTATTTATTTAACGCTCACTTAGGAGCAATTATTATTAGTGTTGTTAGTATTAGGAATTTTTTGTTCTTCCTTAAGGCGCGTCCACACTAGCAAATAATTACGTTGTGTATGGAATGTAGAATGCGCCGCAAATATTTGCGCCGCAAATTCTACATTGTTGATGCATAAATTTTTACGTCGTGCGCCGTGCGTCTCCGATCAACGCGTGCGTCCATGTCTGTACATGTTTATCAGAGTTCTTTTTCCATTTTTTTTATTTTTCTCGATAAGATGGTACATAACAATGAAAGCAGAATATTTCTTTTTCATTGCTATTAATGCATCAGAAGACATGATGCGACCACGAAAATACTACTAGTCATTAATAATACGTCCACACTAGAACAATGCTGCGGCGTAAATCGTTTGATGCTCTATCAAAAAACCGACAACGAACGTATCGCGTGTGTTGAATTTGGCGAAAACTTTTGTGTGCGGTTAAATGCGCCGAACGCGTCCATACTCGCATAAATTTGTGAACGCACGAACAAATTTGCGGCGAACGCGACGCACAGCATAAATTTTCACTAATGTGGACGCCGCTTTAGGTGCCTGATGATCTTCTGCTAAAAACAAGTCTAATGCTCGACTTTTGATTCACAGCTGTCAGTGACTTACCGCGTCGTTGGACGCAGGAGCATTCGAGAGGCTTCTGCCAGCCTGGACAAAGGAGAAAGGGAATAATACACTCACCACGTGAGAGAGCCCAGCGAGGATTGTTAGGTATTAGCGCTAAGTTTTTTATATATTATTGCTGTTATCGCGGTTGCGTAGTTTCTGTAGCTTTCCTATCGCTAGCCAGTAAGCACCTGCTACTTTTTAAACACTTTTAATAAATATTAATTCAATAATTACGTTAGGTAACTCTTGATTTTTTTTGTGACTTAGTGTCGGAACATTTTATATCCCTTTCAGCACTTGTTCACGTCAATTTTGAGAAGTTTAAAATAAATCTAGGGTTGATTCATTCTTTTTATTAGTTCTCAATTTAAATCATTAAAATCATTTTAATCATGTCTGAGAAGATGCACGTAAATGATTTACTGGGAGAGGAGTTAGCGTATGAGATCGCCATTCGTGGTGTTCCTGTGCCCCCCACAGTAGACGAGAAGCGCAAATTTTTAAGAGGGTTGCTTTCTCAAGAGCAAAACGATAGAAGCTTTGCAGGCAGTGGACCTTTAACCACCACCTTCACATTTGAGGAGGATGAGGCTAGTATTCGGAATTCTATCGCGAAGCTCAGAGAGTTGCTCGTCGGTTTCTGGAGGCTCCAATGAACAGCGCCGATTTAATTCACGGCTGATCCACATATCTGGTCGCCTTCAGCGCATGTCACCCTCCACTGAGGAGGAAAAAGCCCAGTTACAGGCCCTTAAAGTTCAACTAATTATTCTTGAATCCGGCGATTTGCTCTATAGGACTCAACTTCCGACGAACACGCAATTGATGTATCCGATTCAACCATCTTGCCCTGTTGTGACGTCAACAATATCCACATCACCTATGCTTCTCAACTTGTCTGCATCTTCCCCAATAACCACATCAGCACCTCTAGCTGTTTCGAACACCTACGTGGTGCAATCCGTCTTAGCCCCTCTCACGTCATATCAACCCCTTCGCCCACAGCCTGAAAGTATGCCCTCGGTAAGCCAACGCGTTGAACCTGTCAAGAAAGTACCCATCTACAAGTGGGGAATTCAAAAGTTCTCCGCAGAAGGTTCTCTGATGGAGTTCTTGGAGAAGGTCAACTCCTTGATGCTTTCGCGGGGATGTGATCAGGCAGATCTTTTTGCCTCAGCTTGCGACCTATTTGAAGGCATGGCCTGGACGTGGTGGTACAACGGCCATCGTGCCGGGAGCTTTCGCGATTGGAATGACCTCGTCTACCAATTAAGAAATGCGTTTATGAACGAAAATCATGACCAGAATCTTCTAGATGAAATTAGAGGGCGCAAGCAGGGTGACAGGGAGTCTGTGACCTCGTTCATACTTTCCAGGAGAGCGGAATTCCACCGACTCCTCAATGTAGAGATATCAGAATCTGAACAGGTGTACATTGTTAGAAACAAGTTGCTACCACATTATGTGCGTTTATTGGCCTTACATGATGTGTACACGTTCGATCAGTTATCGGCGGCTTGTCGCAGATTGGAGGATTGTTATAGGCAAACTACACCGTCAGATTTGCGTACGGCAAATGTAAGCACCACCACTACTCGCGTGGTGTGTCAGAATTGCGACAGGAGGGGTCACACCTCTCGGCAATGTCGGACAAGAGCAGCTTTAGTCTGCTACGGATGTGGACGTGAGGGCGTCACCAAACCGCGATGTCCAAACTGTACAAAAAACTTGAGTTGGCCGGAGGCCAGGTTATCGATTCCTCTTCCTGGCACCTCCCAAGGCCAAAATCAAGTCGGAATCGAAAAAGGAAAGTCCGCAAAAGGACAATCCTCGAAAAATTTCCTCAAGTAAGCTATAGTAGGCAATCTGTAGACTGGATTACCTGGCTCCAGCGCGTCAAGGAGTTTGTCTCCGCATCACGTATCCCTCACACACCTTCCCCGACTCGGAAGTCTTCTGTTTCCAAGAATGATACTATGCCTGTGTTGTCAGCTCAGCCACTCTTGTTGCAGCGCGATAGGGACAATCGTCCATATTTGAGCATTTCCATTGCAGGAGAAAGTGTCTCCGCCTTGCTGGACAGTGGTAGCAACGTTAGCATAATCGGTTCCACTGGCTTATATCTCCTACGGAAGTTAAATTTGAACATATCATACGACGGCATGTTCAGGATACCCTTGTCACGTATTGCTTCCTCTAGTTTTTGAAAACAGTCATCACAAATTTAAAATGTTAATCGTACCCACCATTACCCATAAGCTAGTGCTAGGAATGGACTTTATTTTGCAGTTTAAATTGAAGGTTGACTTTCCAAATTTCAAGTATCAGTCTGTGTTGTCGTCTTATACGATAAATTGCATACAGGGCTTGGAAAGGCTAGCCGATTTTGAGGTCAGGCAACTGTCAGAGGTCATAGATCTATTCAAGGAAATAGGTCCGGAGGATAGGCTGGGGTGCACCCATCTATATACCCATCATATCAATACTGTTGACGCAGCCCCCATCAGGCAGAGACAATATCCTCTCTCTCACGCCATGCAGAAAGCCCTCAATGACCAAGTCACTGAGATGCTTGAACTTGACATTATTGAACCCTGTACGTCACCATGGTGCTCCCCATTATGGCTTGTGAAGAAAAAGGACGACACATACCGTGTGTGCTTCGATGGGCGCAAATTAAACTCCGTCACAATACCTGACTCCTATCCGCCTCCGTTGATCGACTCGATTATAATGAAAATCAGGGACTCTAAGTTCTTGTCCTCAGTAGACCTGAAATCGGCTTTCCTCCAAATTCCCCTTGATGAGGAGTCCAAGCTTAAAACTGCCTTCGCAGTCCGTGGCAGGGGACTCTTTTGTTACAAACGTCTCCCTTTTGGCCTTAACAATAGTTCCAGCGCAATGTGTCGTCTTCTCGACAATGCGCTGGGACCTGCTCTGGAACCATACGTATTTTATTATCTAGATGATATAATTATTGCCACCAGTTATGCACCCTTAACCCTTATTATAATAATGTAAGACAAAGAGTCCTATTGTAGTCTAATAAACAGACAACCTTTAACTTGTGAATAAACAAACTTAGAATATAAAGACGTATTGTTAAAACTAGATATTTTGTTATAGAAAAGATTCATATTAATGATCTGATTTAATTATGAAATCGTGCACATAGTCACGTACACAGGAAGTACAACGCCTTTCTGAAATGTTATAAAAGACATGATTGAATATTTTAAGCTTAGAATAGATTTAGCCTCCGTAGCCTAATGTATTAGAACATCGTGTAATTGTTAATCTAGTATATTAGTCTGTTCTCAAATAAATATAATTTTTTAAAAAGTCCTTTGCTGAATCGCAAACCAAAATTCACCAAAGATTTCTCCACTCATCTCCGTGTTCTGAAAGATGTCTATGAGCGACTCAAGGGTGCCACCCTCACAGTTAATTTTAAGAAGTGTTCTTTTTGTCGACCTTCTTTAAGTTTTCTTGGCTTTGTCGTCGATGACAAGGGTCTGAGAACGGATCCAGAAAAAATTTCTGCCTTTATCAATTTCCCGAGCCCCACCAATACCACGCAGATCCGTAGATTGATTGGGATGATTGGATATTACCGGCGATTCTTAAAAGACTTTGCGTCTATCTCTTCACCGATCAACGACCTTTTTAAAGGTAAGAAGAAGGGCCAACCTGTGGTGTGAACTTCCGAGGCTGAAGAAGCCTTTCAAAGAGTAAAACGATTACTAACTAGTGCTCCTGTTCTGGCCACTCCTGATTTTACAAAACCATTTTCGACAATGTGCGATGCCTCGGATACTGGCGTGGGGGGCATCATTTTTCAAGATGAGGATGGCTTAGAGCACCCGATTGCTTTTTTTAGTAAGACTCTAAATAAGTGCCAAAGGAAGTACTACACCACAGAAAAAGAGCTTCTGGGCATTTTGTTATCAATTGAAAAATTTCGGTGTTATGTCGAAGGCACGACCTTCAAGGTGATATCTGATCACTCGTCACCACAGTGGCTTTGGAAAATGAAGGATCCCTCTCCTCGATTAGCTAGGTGGCTTTTGAGGCCTCCCAGTACAACTTTACGATTATTCATCAGAAGGGTTCAGACATTCTTTTTGTTGATGCCTTATCTCGCTCATGAGTAAATAGCTCCCCTGACTCCCCTCAGATCTCCGTTCTAGATTTGGCAACTTTGACACCTGATAAGTGGTATAGAGGCTGGTCAAAGTTGAGAAAAGCCCAGAGCGGTTTCCTGCATTCAAGGCCGAAAACGGCATTCTTTACAAGTATGTCCTTCCCAAAGACTTCCTCTCCGAATCAACTTCGGAATGGAGAATAGTAGTGCCCACCAAAAATAGACAAGAAATCTTGAGAATGTTCCATGACGATCCGACTGCCGGACATCTTGGAGTCTTCAAAACGTTGTCACGTATCTCTAATTTATATTATTGGCCACGGATGAGGCAATCTGTACAGTTATACGTAGGTTCTTGCAGGATTTGTTCCCAGTGTAAACCTAGCAACTTGCCGCAGGCAGGACTGATGGGCAAGTACAGAGATATAAAATATCCATTTCAAATGATATCCGCAGACTTGTTAGGTCCTTACCCAGGTCCAAAAAAGGCAACCGTTTTGTGCTAGTCGTATGCGATTGGTTCACAAAGTTTGTTCTAGTTCAACCTCTGGCTCAGGCAACGTCCACAGCCATTGTCAAATTTATTGAAAATCAAGTCTTCTTTATCTTGGGGGTCCCCCAGATCGTTCTAGTGGAGAATGGGCCACAGTTTATCTCTAGAGAGTTTAAAGCTCTCATGAGAACCTACAATGTGCAGAAGGCAGTAGAAGGTACACTGCTAGGTACCACCCTCAGGTAAATCCCACGGAGCGTGTGAACCGGACAATTACGACGGCCATTCGTTCATATGTTCGAAGTAATCATCAGACATGGGACCAGTCAATTTTCAAAATCGCACAGGCCATCAGACTCGCTAGACATGAGGTGACTGGCTACTCCCTCAGTTTTTTTAATTTTTACAGGAACGTCCCAGTAGACGGTTCCTTTTACGAGAAAATCCTGGTGATGCCAGAAATCCTGTCAAGATAGCAGGGGAACTTATTGACCCTAAACATGTCCAGGACCTTCCTGACATTTATTTAAAAGTACAGGAACGCCTTCAGCGTTCCCATGCCATCAACAAAGGCAGGTATGACCTGCGGAAGCGTGACTTGAGATTTCACGTAGGTGACCGCGTCTTGAAAAGAAACTTCTTGTCTAAGGCCGCGGACAACTTTAACGCTAAATTAGCCCCAAAGTTCACGCCTTGTATTGTTGACAAAGTCAAGTCCCCCTTGGTCTATGCTTTGAAAGATTTGCAGGGTGCTAAGCTGGGTGACTTCTACATCAAAGATTTGAAGCCAGATGTCCTTGATCCCTCTGAAGATGACATGTCAGAAACTGAAGCTTAATTATATTATTGTTTCTTTATTTATGGTGATTATGTTTTGATTTCTTTTTCATATTAGGGTTGGTGTTTCTTTCATGCAGTTTTTTTCGCATTCTGTGTCAGGATAAGCTGTTGTCTGTAAAGGTGACGGTCTTGCTACAGTAGTTCAGGGAAGACTGTACCGCCTGCGTCCGCACTTAGAAGACCACCTTGTGATGGGCCTTCTTCACTTATCTCAACGGAGTCAACCATCTCACTGCCATCTTTCCTGTATTCTTCTGCTTCTAGTTTACCACTTTTCTATCGCCGTGTCTTGTCCTCTTGCTTCACACTGCCCCTTCAGGGATTTATTTTTCGTCTAACTCGTTTTAGCGAGTCACACTAGATCAGACTACTTGTCCTTCTTATCAAAATCAGTTTTTTTTATTATCTCAATGAATTCTTTAGGCGAGGTTTCAACCTCTTCTTTTTTAATATATAATCCACAGTCCGCTCGTCCGGCAGTCTCGCTTTTGGATCCCGTTGAGCTCCCAGTTTGTTTTGAAGCCCATGTAGGCCTCGTATTATGAGTTCCGAGATCAATCTGAGGCTGTCACACGTCAGGCTCTGGAAACTGCTTGAGTTGGGTTTATATAGCACTCCTGCACTCTATGTTGCCTCAAGGTGATGATTCCCGTGCGGTTGAGTACCCATCGGGCGCGTCCCCAGGTGGCGGATAGGGGGAAGGCCTTACAATGAGCGTAAGTGAGTAAGGTTAGCAGTGGTGATAAAGCTCGTCGGAGGTAAAATTCTAGACTGGTAGCTCAAAACCCTACCGCGGACCACCTCCCCTAACCTGGTTGTCGTTTCGTGACTAAAGGTCTGCACTAGGGGAAACGGCGCCAGAGATGTCCGACTGTGAACTATCTGATATACCGTATCATCTGTTGTCGTGGTCACGTTCCGCGCACAGAGAGATGCGGGGGTCTCGGCTTAATCGCCGGAACCAAGAGGAGACAACCTCACTAAAAAAAAACCTAAATCCTAAGGCGGGGGTCCAGGCTGATGGGATGCGTGACTGGATAGAAGACCAGCCCTACTGGATTCAACCTTGGGGCACCAGGGGGCACCCCACTGTATCAATCCCCTCACCTTTGCATGCGGGGCTCTGCATAGGTGGAACACCCTTCCCTAGCTACTCGTGGGATCAACCATGGTAAGAAATAAAAAACCAAGAAATCGCGGGACATCACCGCAAAACAGACTGTCGACCGAGCGGGGCTTGTCACCCGTCAAGACAGTCGGCAATCTAAACAATCCTTGTGCTCGAGACCATCTCGAGCGCAAGAAGAAAGCCCACTCATTGGCAAGAAAAGGGGCATCGACACCCTTCATAGGACCAGAACCATTCTGTGGCTTCGAAGATACTTCCTTCAAGCAGAATTCCAAAAGGAAGAAGAAAACTGAGAGAAACTCATTGGAGGAACCTCTCGGGGTTGAGACAATCCAAAGAACTTCTCGGGAATTTTAACCGAGAGAATTAACAGAACACTGACGGGATCCTTACGAGACATTGCAAGCTCAAGGAACACCTGAGAAAGTTAGGCATAGAAGAAAATGGCGTCTGCAGATTCTGCGGGAAAGGAGACGAGACACCACGTCACCTGCTGCTCAACTGCGATGCGATAGAACTCAAAAGAAGTAATGTTCTGGGCCATCACCAGCTAGAGGCAGGGAACTTACCCGACCTTGATCCTCTCAAAATCCTGAAGTTTCTCAAGGAAACGGACTTGGAGAGGGTGCTTCACTAAACGGATTCCACACCAGGCGAAGCACAGTAGAGGGGATACAATAGATCTTTTAGGTCGCAGTAACTTAATCACCCTCAAAATACAAAAATACAAAAATACAAATACAAGGTGATGATTGATTTGTTTGGGGCTTCGTAGAATAGCCCCGTAAAATTTCCCTTTAAATTTTGGCATGAACCAAGTAAAGGGAATCGTAAGTTGATCGTAAGGGTTTCCATTTTTTTTCTTACCATCACCTATCCTTAGTTGTGGTAGAGAATAAATTAAGCAACAAACTCCTTTCGTCACTAACAGTCTTTAGTGTTCCATATCTGCATCTTTGAATTGCCTTTTTACTGTCTTCTTCTTCATTTGCATGAAGGTTTCTTGCCCGTAAAAAATTTCCCTCAAAGAAAATTTTTCTTTCCTATCGGTGGAAGTGTGTAACATGATAAACGTCATCCTATAAAAACTACACTGATACCATTCACAAGAAAAAACAAGCTTCCAAACCTCAAAACCATCGACTTAAATGGAGTCGAGTTAGAATGGAAGGAAGAAGTAAAATATCTGGGAATAACACTGGATAAGAAGCTAATGTGGAACAAGCACTTAAGTGCAACAGTAAGTAAGGCCACATCCGTACTCATGGTGTGCAGGAGAATGTCGGGGATGCATGGGGTTGCAACCCATCCATTTTACGCTGGATGTACACCATGCTAGTGAGACCCATCATCACATACGGAGCGGTCGTCTGGTACAAGAGGACCAAGCTAATAACAGCGAGGAAAACACTCGAAGATCCAGAGACTTGCATGCCTCTGCATCACAGGAGCAATGAGAACATGCCCAACAGCGGCGTTGGAAGTAATTCTAGATCTCACACCACTGCACTTAGTGATTGAGAGAAGGGCCGCAGAGGCTCAACTCAAGAATGTCAAGAATGGGGATCAGGAGGGGACTACGGACCGAGGGGATCAACCCCTGAATATCAGTAAAAACCTCCTGATAATGACAAAAGACAAAACTGTCAAGAAATTCAGCTTCAAGAGAAACTTCATCATGGAACTGTCTACGAAAGAAGAATGGAGCAACACATCCATTCACACTTTCAAATAAGGTACAATAAGATGGTACACAGACGGCTCAAAGGCCACCGAGGGAACTGAAGTATGCGCCCAAATAAACCTCGACAGAAACTATAAAAATAGGGGAATAGCAATACTGACAGACAGTCCAGCAGCCATAAAGACGCTGAGCTCTCCTATCATCAGCTCAAAAATGGCATGGAACTGCCTACAAAAACTCAATAAACTAGGCAAAGAGAACAAAATTCACCTCAAATGGATACCAGGACACACTGAGATTGAGGGAAACGAACGTGCCCACTCATTGGCAAGAAAAGGATCATCGACACCCTTTATAGGACCAGAACCATTCTGTAGCCTTGAAGACACGTTTTTCAAGGCAGAACTTCGGAAGGAAGAATAAAAACTGAGAGAAATCCATTGGAATAACCTCTCAGGATTGAGACAATACAAGGAGCTCCTCGGGAACTTTAACCGACAAAGGTCAAGGAAACTCCTGATCCTCAACAAAGGAAGTCTCAGAATGCTAACAGGATTCCTAACAGGTCATTGCAAGCTCAATGAACACCTGAGGAAACTTGGTATAGAAAAAGATGGCGTTTGCAGACTCTGCAGGGAAGAAAACGAGACGCCTCGTCACCTATTGATGAACTGCGAAGCACTAGAACGTGAAAGAAACGATGTTCTGGGCCAACACCAGCTCAACGGGGGGGCTTTGCCCGGCCTTGATCCCCTTCAAATCCTGAAATTCCTAAGGGAAGCGGAGTTGGAGAGGCTGCTTCAATGAAGGGAATATACTCCAAAGAAGCAGAGAAGAGGGGGCACAATAGATCTGTAATAGGTCGCAGCGCATTTGACACCCTCAATATCAATATCATGACAAACGTCATGTTACAATATCTTAGTATTTTAATTTAAAAAAAACCACACTATATAGCAATAAGACCGCATTTATTCTGGTATACCTGTTATCATCATCCAGCGCTCAGCCAGCCCAAGCGCGAGATAAGAGCCGGCATAAAATGCACTTACTTCTTCTCCTTCATTTTAATTCTAATTTTCAACAGCAACAGCAATAACAATGCAAGCTAGATAAGTACACCCTTATGTCCAGATTGGCAGAAGGTAAGTAATTATAGTATTATAATGGTCTGGGTCATTGAATGGCTAATTGGGGTTAGCAGATGTATGGGTGTTTTTAATTCATAAATATTATTTGATGTAACGAGGTTGCTTGTTTTGCTTTATTTAAAATATTTAATTCCGTCAATAAAGTTGCTGAGCTGCAAGAGGTGCAATGATTTGTTATATATCAGCGATTGGTTATAAATAATAAAAAAATAAAAAAATCATTCACTTTAACATTGAATTACTTACTGTACATTATTGCACATTCAGGCCTCAGCACTCATAATAAAAATTGCAACATACTGATCTCGATTACAACTCGAACAGGCACACCCGCTCTCTCTATGGGGAGAACTCCCGTTTTCATCCGGACCATGCACCTGTAAGATGTAGTAAAGGGGACCAGGAAATCAGAATACCTACTAGACCATCATCATGTGAGCCACCCGAAACCTGACCCGGCAAAGGTCACAAGAGATCAGTCGAGAGCATCCAGAAAGTTGGAGCAAATACAACATGGCTGCCCTCTGAGACAGCCAAGAATTTTGGATCCAACCACACGTCACCCTTGCAGTAGAGTTAAGTAATTCAATGTGTTTAATTTGCTTCATTTCTCTTGGCTTGATTCTACTGTCCTCTTGCAAGTTCTGCAATTTTATCAAATCATTCTCATTTTTTTTTTGCCGTAATCAAAAGCCTCATTCTTAAATATTATTAATCCGTTACGTTTCATAATAACTAAAGAAAAAGGGTTTTCAATTTTCATTAATATTACTTCATTAAAATCATGACTGTCATTACAACCCATTGTGGGGCCTCTGTGAAATTTTTGCTGATTCATGTTTAATTCAACCATTCAAGAATTTTACTCTAAATAGCTTTTGTTGTGATTATTTCTATTATCAGTTAATCCTTTTTATTTAAGTTTATAATTGTCAATTTTGCTGACTGATTTTTAATTTCAAATCATATCTGGTACTCTGAATGTGACTTTACTATAAATAAATTTGTTAAATTGTAACGGTTTGGTTTTGCGAGTGGCGCGATGATAATGATATCCCGGGTTTCATGGTTTTGTGCACTGACAGTTTTAGAGGTCTACCAGCTAGGAAAAACCATGTGGCGCTCATTTCATTTCACTTTTTAAACACAGGGCTATACAGGGTGTTCTACAAGCTCTATGACAAACTTTGACAGATGGTAGGTTGCTTGATTTTAAACATATTTTTTTTAATAAACATGGGTCCGATTCGTTTTTGTTTAGAAGTTACAAGCATTTAACCTTTATTAACAATCAACAATAAAAATTTAAATTAAATGATAATCACAAAACTTAAGACTATAAAAATTGTTCGAAATGTCCACCTTCAGCTTGAATGCAAGCCTCACATCGACGAACTAAAGATTCGGTCACTCGAAGAATGAGATTTGGATCATTTCTTATTTGGTTAGCTGCATCTTGAATTCTTTCAAGTAACTGCTGATGGGTAGCGATTTCAACATGGTAGACCAGCTGCTTCATGTGTCCCCATAAATAAAAATCCAGAGGATTCAGATCGGGAGAACGAGGTGGCCATGATATTGGACCTCCTTGACCTATCATTTATTCGGGAAATGTTCATTTAGCCAAGCAGCAACTTGTCTTCCTCTATGTGGTGGTGCACCGTCATGCTGATACCACATATTTTGAATAATATTGAGTTGCACGTCATCAATAAACTATAAAGTCTATAAAGATCTGCATTTAAACGATCATTCAGAACATGCACAGGTAATAAATTATTGTTGAAAATGCCACCCCAAACGTTGACACTGAATCGTTGCTGAAATCGTCTTGGTCTAATTGCAAGTGGATTTTGCAACGCCCATACATACATGTTCATTATGATTATTATTTATGCCATCCCTAGTAAAGCACGCTTCATCAGACCACATGACGAGCGAAATGAATCTATCATTTTGTGCTTGTTGCTGAAGTAACCAGCGACAAAATCCTAATCGCTGTGGGGCATCTCCAGCATGCAATGCCTGTACATTTTGGCGATGAAACGGGTGTAACATTTCTCTGTTCAATACACGCCATACAAAATTCGGTGATACATGAAGGTTACTAGAAATACGTCGAACACTGATTGAAGGGTTATCGAGGACAGCATCTATCACATTTTCTTCATCTTGTACATTTACTTCAGTAGGGCGAATAGCCTTCTTTGGAGCGGGATTACCTGCTTCTCGAAGTCTACGAAATGATGCACTAAACACCGTGTGGGCAGGTTGATGTCTATTTGGATACCTGCGTCGGTATTCTTGAGCAGCTTGTCTGGCGTTACCATTGGAATACTCATATACAAACACAATATCTGCATATTCCTCAGTCGAGAATAAATGCATTTTTTATTTATAACTTTCACACGAAATATCTAATAAATAATTAAAATGACACTAACAATTGTCATAACAACCGATACTTCTATTTATCAGCCTACGTTTTTCATTGAAGTAAGTGTATATTTTATAAGTGTACATTGGTTGACATAGTGTCTTAGTGACATAGCGACTTAGTGTCACTTCCTGGTTGACTGAAAAAATTACGATTCTTTAAATGCTTGTAACTTCTAAACAAAAACGAATCGGACCCATGTTTATTAAAAAAAATATGTTTAAAATCAAGCAGCCTACCATCTGTCAAAGTTTGTCATAGAGCTTGTAGAACACCCTGTATATCAATCCTCTAAAACAGTAATTATAATCAGAAGTCAGTATCACGTTAAGCTCGTGGAACGCAATTGTTTGGGTTCACCTACGGTCCCCTGCTTCCATTAATATGTTCTTAATTTTCAGTAATTTAATTAGAAATAGAGCAATGGGGTTGTTTCCTGTCTGTTTACTGCCCATTTTTCCTTTGGTTAGTTTTGTTTATTTGGGTTTGTTTTTTTGTTTTTTTTATATGTGTACATATAAATTTCCTATAATTATCTAGTTTTTTGTGGAGTTCAGCTATTATTGGGATGCATCCAGTGCTACATCATCTTCAATATTTTTGACCCTGCTGGAAATAGGTTTCATTTATTAGTCTATTGATTCTGAATTTCTTTTCTTACCTACTCCAGATAAGTTATCTTGCTGATAAGCGGATTGGAGCACAGGCAGCTTTTGTGAATTTTAAAAATAATTATTTAATTAACTTTAATTAAACAACACCGGCTTCCGATAAGCTTGAAAGCTGGAGATCAGTTATTAATAAGAGGAATAGCGGTGGTAAGAAGGTTAATATATCGAATAAAATTGTCATTACGGGAGAAAATAAAAATACAGTAATTAAGGCTGTTCCGAAAAAGATGTCGGTATTCATCTCAAGACTCAATCCTGATACAACGGTAGAGGATGTAGTTCAGTCACTGCAGAAGAGACTGCCTGAGATAGAGTGTGAGAAACTAATATCTAGATATCCTGACAGCTATTGTTCCTTTAAAATTACTATTAACGCAACCAACTACGAAGAAGCATTGAGTCCGGGAAACTGGCCAGAGGGTACCTTGATAACGAAGTTTTTTCGACCCAGCAACCCGAAGAGTAAATCAGAGGCTTGAAAATGGAGCGAAGAAATGCCAATATGCCAGCGCGGCTGAAGATCCAAATGGTGAAGTTTTTAATCTGCTACATACCAATACGCAGTGTATCCGAAATAAGATTGACCTGATTGAGTTATTATGTCAAGAAAAGAACATCGACTTCTTATGTGTTTGTGAACATTGGCTCTGTAGAGAAGAGATTGATGAAATGACCATACAGGGCTACGTAAAAGTATGTGACTTTTCGCGTGACTCAGCCACACAGGGCGGCACGGCAATTTACGTAAGAAATCAACTTCGCCCTGACTACAGGATAGTGAATAAATATTGCGCGCGTTCAAATGATTTCACGTTCGAGTGTTCAGCTATTGTTTTCAGGAATAGTGTCTGTATCTTGTGCTTGTATCGTTCACAAAAGGGAGATTGTAATGAATTCATTGCGGGTCTCTCCGACATTATTGGCGATGCTGTAAGTAAAAATTTCTCACATATTGTTATCTGTGGCGATTTTAACATAAATAGTTTAAACAAAACCTCCCCCGACTATGTACATTTGAGAGACGTCGTCTCCTCGTATGCTCTTCGATCACTAGTTGATGATGTACCGACGAGGGTGGTTCTCAGAGCCGATGGGAAGCTGTGTGTAAGCTCCCTGGATTATATAATTACAAATATAATGGGTCGAGATGTGGTTAGTTGCGATAGCTTTGAGCCGGGATATGCTGACCACCATGCGCAGATATTCTCGTGGGTGATGGGCGCTGACTCTGTAAAGAGCGAATGCAGTGTGCCTGTACCGACGATAGAGATAAGGAAAATGTCTAGTGATTGCTTTTCGGAGTTCAGGTATTTGTTTACTCGTGGAGAGTTTCAGATGCTTTCTCGGGATAACTATGAGAATGATCAGGATTTCGATTGTGTATTTAATGCTTTCTGGGAACACCTACTGTGGTGTTATTCTGCGGCTTTCCCTGTTGTTAGTGTTCGTAGGGGCAACATGTCTGCTGATAATTTCAAGTATAGCCACTCATTGAGGAAAAAATTTGTTGAGCTTCGCGATCTTAATTATATAAGAAAGAATTTCAACAATGAACTTTTGGATACGGTGTATAAAAGTAGGAAAAGAGAAATCACTCTACAAGTTCAGAAAGAAAGAAGGAGCTACTACGACTCTCTTATTGCAAGATCAAAAAATAAAGCCAAAACAGTATGGCAATTAGTCAAGCAATCTGATAAAAGAAAACCTGTGGAAAAAATTAAAATTCTATTAAATGATGAATATATTCAGGAACCTCCGCGACTGGTGGAGATTTTTGGTTCCTACTTCGCAGATGTGGTGAGTGAGGGGCTGCAGAGTCATTTTGGGGATTCACTTTCTCTGCATGGAATGTACAGTGTCAAAAGATTGGCAGGAAAAGTCCATGTTTGTCACCCCGGTCGAGGCGAACGAGGTTAGGAGTATTATCAATTCTTTGCCGAATAAAAAGTCTGCGGGCTATGACGACATTACTACGTACTTTATAAAAAACTGCAGTGATATTTTATGGGTCGTTATCGCCAATTTGTTCAATGCATCTGTGTCTTGTGGGCTCTTTCCGAAGGCCCTGAAAACGGCCCTTATTATTCCTGTATATAAAAAGAATAATCCCTCTGAATTGAAAAATTATCGCCCAGTTTCTCTGTTATCTATAGCCTCTAAGATATTCGAGAAAATCATGGTAAAGATAATAAACGCGTTTATTAACAAGCATGACATTCTTGGTCGCTTTCAGCACGGCTTCAGAACATCTCACTCGGTGGAAACCGCCGCGATAGATTTAGTGCAGTATATATACGATAAAGTTGATAGAAACGAATACACTGTTTCAATTTCTTTTGACCTATCCCGGGCTTTTGACACTCTCCATCCGGGATTCATATATGAAAAGTTGAACAGACTGGGGATTCGCGGTCGGATTAATGACTGGTTGATGTCATTTTTAAGTGAACGGAAATTTAGGGTTAGACTTGGGGAGACAACTTCCAATGTCTTTTCCATGGATCTTGGTACGCCTCAGGGGAGTGTTCTGGGCCCTCTTATCTTTTTGTTGTATGTAAATGATCTGCCGGAATACATCAGTGGGGGTAGAGTATTCGCATACGCTGATGACACAACCATTGTTGTGTCTGACTATACTGTGGATGGGGTGTGTCGAAAGATTGAGCGGGTGGTGGAAGATTTCAGAATATGGTGTAAAAAGAACAGATTGATAATAAATTTGGATAAAACAGTCTATGTTAAATTTAGGACTGGATTACATAAAAACTCTCCAATATCCTTGAAAATTTCTGACGAACAAATTGTTTTCAAAGATTCGGTGAATTTTCTTGGTGCGGTGCTGGACAGTGGCCTTGACTGGAGGCAGTGCACTGAGATGTTGGCAGGGAAGTTAAACCGGGCTTACTTTGCGATTAGTTCATTGAAAGGAAAGTTATGTCGTCACACTTTGCTAAGTGTGTATTATGGAATATTTTACAGTCACCTCCAGTCCAACATATTGCTATGGGGTCGTTCACCACACGCGCACAGACTCTTCCTCACCCAAAAGCGAATTGTTAGGTTGATTTTTGACATGAAAACTCGCGAATCATGCAGGACCATTTTCAAAGATAATAGGATCTTGACTGTTGCTGGTATATATTTGTATAAAGCCCTTATATATGTGCATGCGAGGAGGTCGCGTCTCTCGAGTAGATCCGATGTGCATGGCTATAACACTAGACACAATGGGAATTTCTGTCTTAATCGTCACAATCATACTTACTATGAGATATCACCTCTGTATTCTGGAGTTGATTTATATAACAAACTACCGCGGAACATAAGGGACATAGACGATGAGAAATGCTTTAAGCGAAATCTGAAGCGTTTCTTGATGGATAAGTGTTTTTACAGCATCCAAGAGTTTCTCGGAGAGACTGTGCGGTGATTCTTTGAAGAGCTTGTACCTAGGATCTATTGTTGTAGTGTAAAATTGTTATACTATAATGTGCTGTATATTTTTCTGTTTATGTCGGTCAATTCTGTGAGGTTATTGACGAAAATTTGTATTTATACACTTTTTGTATTGTGTTTTTTTGTTTTTTTAACTTTTTGTATTGTATTGAACGTGTACATGCTCTGTACTGAGCTTGTTTGTTGTTATGTAGGCTAAATATTGACATGTCCATACAGTAGATGTAACTGTTTGCCGGATGCAATAAATCTATCTATCTATCTATCTAACTTGAATATTCTCTGCAAGAGGTTGAACGTTTTGAGTGGATTTGAATGCTGTTTTCCTTTAATAAGCAAATGGGGCTTCACTGGTTATTAGTGGATATAAGGGAAATAGTGTCTGAAATAATAATCCTCCTGGTGGTGATTGATTGAGTCATTTGGAGTGATTTCGTTTTAAATAACGGATTATATCCACTTCTGGAGTTGGCCTCCTGTCAGAGGTGCCTGTTAAGAACCATCGAACCTAGGCGAGGTAGGCTAGAGCACTGCAATCAAATAGAAAAGAAAGGAAGATTGAGACTTCATTATTTAATTCATTTCAGGGTTTTTTCTTTTGTTTGTGCTAGTTACTGGTTCTCATCTTGTATTACCGACCTATTTCATCCGATTTCCTGGCGTTGGGTCTCAGGTTGTGTCCCGTCCGAGTACATGCCACCGAAATTCAGGTTCGAGCTCTAAGAGATCCCGACTCAGATACTGGACGAACACCAACTGTCTTGTCCTGGTCCCCCAAGGTCGCCTTGCACCCAAGCTACCGTCATCGGTCCCGTCCAGCCGGACCTCCATACCATACAGATAAGTGAACTATTTCATAACCTTATCGAGGTGCCATTCTCATAAAAAATGATCAAGATACGAGATCTACAAAAGTAGACCTACAAAAGAGAAGAACCAAACTCATTGGAAAATGGCAATCGATTGAATAGGAAGAAAATAGATGAAGTAAGTGTTGGACCATACAGAATTCTGAAGAAGATATCCAATACTCCCGTCATCAGTTTTCTTTAGGTTGTTATTATTATATTGGATATTTACATTTTTCTTTAGGCCGCTATTTCATAAGTGGAGTTTCCGCTGTATAAACAGTTTGTAGTTTGAAAGCGGACTTTGCTCGAGATTTAAGTAGGTCAGGTAGGAAAATGCATGGAGTGAATAGTGCTGACGACCTGAGGAACTGTACAGTGCAGATCAGTGTCGAAGTGAAATGATGTGAAAAATAAACTTTTTTTAGAGAAATAGCAAGACCTGAATTAAAAGCCTTGTCCACACCAAAGAAACGCAGAGGAACATTTTGTTGCTGGTAGCCGCAACCTGTTTATTGAAACAGAAACAACAGCAAAAGTTCCGTAAACATTTTGTCCACACCAAGGTAATTCAGTTTTGTGAATGTTTCGTTGTGTTGCTGCAACAGAAAACGTTGTGTCTACACCAGTGCTGCAGTCCGTAAATGTTGAACTAGACCAAGTCTTTTAAACAGAAAGTCACATGGTGTCATACGTCACTTTATTTTCTGTCGTCCATTTAAACGGCATGATTTTTATTACTAATTAATGTTTTTTTATTATTATACTGAACTAAGTCAAGTTAAAAGGTGATGTTTTCGGCAACTACGCGATGGTTTCACGACGCAAGTTTCGAGCTTTGGGAACAAGCAACAACGTGTCCACACTGATAAAAATACCGTTGAGAAACAAAAAATGTTTACCAATGTTTCTATATTTTCTTTGATCTTTGCCGCTAAATATGGAAACAAGCAACTTATAGGAACTTTTGTTGCTGCAACCGTAAACAATGAGGAACTTAAATAAACTTTTGGCAATATTCAGAAACAAGTTCCAGGAACAAGCAACACAAACAAAATGTTCCTATGTAGTGGCGTGTGTGTGAGTCGGACGAACATGTAAAATATTTTGAGCCGGAACAAGATTACTTCCTCCCCCCGTTTTCGAGGATGCTGAACACGATGCCGTTGTCAGAATTTCTCTTTGGGGTTGCGCAACCCCTCAAAGCGGCCAAAAATCACCCCCTAGAGAGATAAACCGCGCTTCAATCCATTTCCCTGCAAAAAAAAACCTTCCCCCCGTTTTCGAGGATGCTGAACACAATGGAGGTGCTGGACATCGCGTGCGACCCCGACCAACCCCTCCACCGGCCAATACTCACCCCCGAAGTGGGTGATTTTTTTTTATGTATATGTAGGGCAAACGATGGACTTTTTCGAAAAACTTTTTGAAAATTCAAGTACAGGATCACAATGGCCATAATTAAAAATTATTTTGGAGTATACAGAGTGTCCCATATGACAGTGGCATATCAAAGTTATGTTTTTTTAAATGGAAAGCTCCTATATTATTGCATTTTTAGATTTTCTGAGAAGAGGAAATAAGATTGGCTTTTACAGTTGGTGTTTAAATTCAGAAGTTTTTGAGTTATAAACAAGTGAAAATAGCCATTTTTTAAGTTCAATGCCCTGTACAACGAAAACGGCTAAAGATAGAGAAAAACGGCTTGCATGTCCATAATTTTAACTTTTCATGTACTATCCCTATGATGTAGATGAAATGTTTATACAGGGTGATAAAAAATTTGAAAAAATCTGAGATTCCTCCACGCGTCGCCAAATAAAAAAATCAAAGAAAGTACAAACTATACCATAGGATAGTACATAAAAAGTTAAAATAGGGACATGTAAGCCCTTTTTCTCTATCTTAAACCGTTTCCGTTGTACAGGGCCTTGAACTTCAAAAATGACGATTTTCACTTGTTTATAACTCAAAAACTTCTGAATTTAAACACCAACTGTAAAAGCCAATCTTATTTTCTCTTCTCAGACAATCTAAAAATGCAATAACATGGGAGCATTCCATTTAAAAAAACATAACTTTGACATGTCACTGTCATATGGGACACACTCTTTATACTCCAAAATAATTTTAAATTATGGCCATTGTGATTCTGTACTTGAATTTTCAAAAAGTTTTTCGAAAATGTCCATCGTTTGCCCTACATATACATAAAAAAAAATCACCCATTTCGGGGGTGAGTATTGGCCGGTGGAGGGGTGGTCGGGGTCGCACGCGATGTCCAGCACCTCCATTGTTCTCAGCATCCTCGAAAACGGGGGGAAGGTTTTTTTTGCAGGGAAATGGATTGAAGCGCGGTTTATCTCTCTAGGGGGTGGTTTTTGGCCGTTTTGATCGAGGGGTTGCGCAACTCCAAAGAGAAATTCTGACAACGTCATCGTGTTCAGCATCCTCGAAAACGGGGGGGGGGGGGGGGGGAAGTAATCTTGTTCCGGCTCAAAATATTTACAATTTTCGGGTTTTTTTCCGACTCACACACGCTACGAATGTGTTGCTTCCGGTGTGGACAAGGCTAAACGCTTTAAATGTTGTTTCTTTTATTTTTCCAGGTGAATTAATCTTGTGTTTACTGATAAGTAATTTAATTAATTATTAATTTAGTTTTCATTAAGTTTATTGTTATAGGGAATATTTTGTAAATAAAACTTTTATTTTTTCAGAGAAACGCAATTACGCCTTTATTTCATTATTCCCAATAAGAGAGAGACAGAAGTAATAAAACTTATTACATACATTAAAAATTTTTTTTTTAAATAGAACACTTTTATGTATGTATTTGTATTTTCATATTTTCTGAGAAAATCCAAAAGGAATGGTTTTTACGGTTGCAGTTTTAATCGAGTAGGTTATGATGAGTTATAAACATGGGAAAATCACAAATTTTCATTTTGAAAGCAGTGTAGGTACCTACATCTGAAACTGCTAAAAGTATCGGAAAACGGCTTACATGACCGTATCTTGACTTTTTATGTTTTACTTTACAGTGTACTTGAAATTTTTATACAGGATGTTTTAAATCTGTTAATTTCCGTCACCCTTTATTAATATTTAAACCACATACTCGGATATAACATGAAAAGTTAAGATAGGGACATGTAAGCCGTTTTCTGATATTTTTAGCCGTGTTCGATGTGCACTGGTTTCAAAATGAAAAATTGAGATTTTCATTTGTTTATAACTCATAACCTACTCAATTTAAACTGCAACCGTAAAAACCATTTTTACTGGGTTTTATCAGGAAATATGAAAATACAGAAAAAAAACAAGATTTAAAAAAAAAGTTCTATTAAAAAAAAATATTTTAAAGTAGGTTTATCTCACAAAGCCGACTTTTAATTATTGTTTTTCTCTTTTCACAGTGGTAATCAGCAGAAAAAATGCAACTAGTTTAATAATTTAACCGACTTTATAGTTTCAATAATAACGAACTAATGGTGAACAGACAACTATGGCTTGTCCAGTGAGTGTTGTCCGGTGAGATGCCACACTGATCCTGACTATAAACGATTTTTTATGTTTTAATTCGTACTAATTCTAATTATTATAATTGTACGAATCAAATCAATTATTGTATTATAGTATTTATATTATATTAATAATAAATATTATAATTATAATATAAATCAATTATTATAATTGTACGAATTAAAACATAAAAAATCAAATCGTTTATAGTCAGGATCAGTGTAAAATCTCATCGGACAACACTCACTGGACAAGCCATACTTAACTCACCCAGAATATCGCGGGCAGGTGAATTTTAGAAAACCACTTTTTCGTGATCTAGGGGTCCGGATCGGTGTACATTTGATCCCCAATAATGATTTTTTTTTATTAAAAAATACACTAAAACAGCACTTGTCTGACAAGACTTGTCACTTTTATGAAACAGGCCTCAGATTAAAAGTCAACCACCTCCTATAATGTACTCCATGAAAAGTCAATATTCCTTAAAATTTTCAACTGACCTGATCGATACCTACCTGATTTAGCTGCCAACAAGAATTTTTTTTCTATATGGTCAATAGTCTTCGGCCTTATATCTTTGGCACCTTATATCATATTTGTTCTTCACTTCATAAACTTCATTATTTTGCTATTATTCTTTTCATTTTATAAACAAATTATGCATCCAGCTGCTTTTTATGGGAAAACAATTTTTTGGCAGGAAGGTTTGATGTACAGGGTGGGCAAATAAGCGAGGTAGAGAGTTACGGTTAAAAATCTTATAGGGTAAATGGGCAAGGGAAAATGCTTGAAATTATTTTCAAGTTTCCAAGATGGCTGCCAGAGGGCGTTTGCACCATCTTGAATTACATAAAGTTACGTTTCTTGTCATTTTCCCCAATGAATGTAACAAAAAAGTATTTGCGTTTTATTGTTAACTTAAAGTCGAACATTTTTCGTAAAAACATTTTTTTTTCTATGTTTCGAAATAAAGTGGTGGGGGGTATTTGAATGTTATTTTAAACAAATGCCTGTAACTTCGAAACGGCTTTAATGGATTTGGATAAATTTGGTATAATTAGAAAGAGCATTTCTTAAGCTTTTAGGTTTCTTGTAATAATGACAGTTGTGACCTACATTGCCGCCGATAGAGGGCGTTATTCGATATTATAACCAAAATATAGGATTTTTTCAAAAAATTTAAATGCAATGACGTGACTTTTTTTAGACTAGAAAATAGATAAAAGTCCAACCAATAAGCCTGTGCAAACCGCATCTTAATATATTTTTCCTAACTCAAATTATAAAAAAAAATACCAAACCAAGAAAATTCATATATTCCCATTTGAAAATGCATCGGTTGCTTTCGATAAGAAGACAAGTAGTAGGCCATGGGAGCCATCTTGGAAACTTGAAAATAATTTCCAGCATTTTCCCTTGCCTACTTAACCTATAAAATTTTTTACCGTAACTCTCTACGATCATTTGTTTCTGAAGTAAAGCCGCTTACCCCGCATATTTGCCCATCCTGTACATATATAAATAACACAATGAAATAAATGATTTACTGCTTTATTTACTGTAATGTTCAATTTGTTATTAGGTACAAAATAAATGAGAAATAGTGACATAATTAAGTACCTAGTAAATAAGTTCAGTAAGTACAATTACATAAGATCTGGACAGTCAAGAGAGAGTTCTTTTTTAATTACAAACAATTCTAGCAAGTTTTGTTTCAACATGAGAGACGACGTATGCTATAGGTGAGATCGCTGACATCAGATAGGTATCTAATAATTATCCTGATTATGAGTTAGGAAATGATATGTGTTAGAGATTTCTGCACTAGAAACAGACACAGCACTGCAGTATCTCTCTTTCAGTCTTTTCTAAACAAGTAGTATCATAATATTTATAATATATCCATATCGAGTAATCACTTATAGTTATGTAATATGTATATAATATGCTGTATTTTATTTATATGTTCTGGTCTTAATCTGGTGATTCTTATTTTCTAAATATAGTGGTGAAAATGTTGGATGTTCGTTTAATTTAAACCAATAAAAACAACTACTATTAATTTTGTATTTCTGGCAACTACCGAAAAAACTCAAAAACATTAAAACTCACCATAAAAGAAACGGCGACCTAATTATTGCTGATAGGAGATTAATTTTTGAGATATTTATAGGAATGAATTGTGACATTGCAAACTGCCATTCTGTCAGATAGCTGCAGGATTTCCATACTAACAAAATAACTTTAAAGTGCTAACGTTTAATTATTGCCATTATTTAAAATATTGCCAGTAGTTTAAAAAAATAGAGGGTACCAGATCAAAAGCAGCATTTATAAACAAAAAGAAGATGTGTATGTGAAGCAAATCTTTATTTCAAGTGCAGTTTTGATATAAGTTTTGTTGAGGTCACATAGTAATTGAGACAAAACTAACTAAGGCAAGCACCAGTCTAAAAACACAGTAAAAAATTAGGATCGCATACTAGGTATCATATTCCTGAAAAAAAGTGTCTCACTGTACCTACATAGATACGGGGTGCTGAAAAATGGCGCAGTGACTCGATGGTATGCTGTTAAGAAACACGTTGAAACACATTAAAATGAAAAAAAAAAATTCTTAGTACGATATTTTGAAAAATAAATTGCAAGGAGGAATATTACTCCATACCTTACTCGTGGTATATTTACATTCTATAACTGTGAAATATAAAAGCTTTGTTATAATTTACATTAGGAATAGATTATTATTTTATTGCTTTAATATCATTTATTCTCTTTTAAACTTTTCTGAACCCATAGCTTTTGTAAGGTTATTTGAAAAAATCAACTTGATAACATTGTTAAACTAACTTTGCATTATTTTCCAAATATTAAATTTATAAATTTATGAAATTTTTAATGTCAGTTTTATCATCTTAAGAAAACATCTTACGACCAGTTATTTACAATAATTATTTAGAATATTTTGAAAAAATATTAAAAAATGCAACCAAAAATGTTAATAATTATTGCGATGACAGACGATAATCTTGAAAAAAAATTACGTTGGCGCAATAAAAAAGTAAAAACAGATTTAGAAAATGTTCTTGTGTGTAGTTGATGCTTTTGAGGGATTCTATACGAGGTTTTCTTTACAATTTACCAAATTCCAAAGGAGTTGTACAGTGTAAGAAAATCAAAAACACCGAGGCACCCTTTAATCATGTTTCTTCAAGATATTGCAAACATTTAGTTGTGATTTTATACATTGATCCTCTTGATGATCACCCTAAATGTGTATGAGATCACCGAAGGTCTCTTCCACACATACGGTTTTCTAACGGTAACCGTGCCGTAGCCGTGCCGTAATTTAATTTGATTTGTGTTCACACGGCACACTGTTTTTAGTAGACAACGCGGCACTGGATGGTTTTTTTAAAGTATTTTTCTCAGTTGCACCTACGATGGATGAACGAAAAAGACGCATATTGTTAATAATGCTTTGGCAACGTCGTAGACAGTCGCGAAAAGCAAGAAAATTTTGGATTGATCCACTTCTTGGAAACAGACACTCGATGGGGGAATTTGCAACATTGTTTCGCGAGATACGAAAGGGTCTTCAACTAGTGTAATTAGTAGTTCATGATCTATTTCAATAACCATAATTTCGTTATTATAATTTCCGTAAATTTAGAAAATGTTATTAACGTCCGTACGATACCGTATCGTACGAAACAGTATCAACACACGGCTCCGGTAACAAACCGTCTTGTGTGAAAGCTTGCATTTATGATAACGTGTTTCGATTAAGCACGGCTCCGTAGCCGTACACGGCCACGGTTAAAAACCGTAGGTGTGAAAGAGGGCTAAGCCCTCTTTCACACAGCCCTCTTTCACACCTACGGTTTTTAACCGTGGCCGTGTACGGCTACGGAGCCGTGCTTAATCGAAACACGTTATCATAAATGCAAGCTTTCACACAAGACGGTTTGTTACCGGAGCCGTACACGGCTGCCGTCGCAGCACGGCTAGTTGACTGCTACGGCACGGTGCCGGAGTCGCTTACGGCAACAGAAAAACACACAAGTGTATACACACATGCACACGTGCCGTGTGTTGATACTGTTTCGTACGATACGGTATCGTACGGACGTTAATAACATTTTCTAAATTTACGGAAATTATAATAAAGAAATTATGGTTATTGAAATAGATCATTAACTACTAATTACACTAGTTGAAGATCCTTTCGTATCTCGCGAAACAATGTTGCAAATTCCCCGATCGACTGTCTGTTTTCAAGAAGTGGATCAATCCAAAATCTTCTTGCTTTTCGCGACTATCTACGACGATGTCAAAGCATTATTAACAATATGCGTCTTTTTCGTTCATCCATCGTAGGTGCAACTGACAAAAATACTTAAAAAAAACATCCAGTGCGGCGTTGTCTACTAAAAACAGTGTGCCGTGTGAACACAAATCAAATTAAATTACGGCACGGCTACGGCACGGTTACCGTTAGAAAACCGTATGTGTGAAAGAGACCTAAGTACAATGGTGCTGTTGGAGGAAACTGACGATAATAAAATTCTTATCTGATTGACAAATTAAAATAAAAAACATCAAGATAAGTAGGTTCGGTTGAAATTTCATTGATAATTTATTTCAAGAAGATTGATAAACATGATATAAAATATATATCACGTATTCTGACATTTGGAAATAGCAGCTCTAAAAAAGTTGACCATGAATTCCGAGATCTTTAAAGGAGTTTTCGAGTAAAATAGTAATATCGAGGTCATCATGTTTATATGTAACAAAAATTTATTTGAATTATAATTATTATAGTAGGTACCGTATTCCTCTGAAACTTTTGAAACTCTGAAAGTAATTTTGGTTACTGAAATATACCTAAGTACCTACATAATGTTAAACTTCAAATTTTCTTCTTTAAGGTGCCATAACTTCTTTAGGAAGCATTTTTGTAAACATACAGTGCGCGAGAAAAGTAAGGAATAAATTCCATAAAACGGAGAGGGCTGTTTTTTTGAAAAAATAAAAAAACAGGTCGATTTTGTTTTTGAGTTGTTCAACTTTCGACATAATATTGGGGTATACAGGGTGATGCGCGAAAAAGTGGTGACGTCATCGGTATTTTTTTTAAATGACAACCCTTATTTTTTATTCCATTTTTTGATACTTCATTCAATTGCCATATCAGGTAATGTAATCATTTTGTAACCTTAAACGACGAAATTTCTGTGAATATAACCTAATTTGGAGACATTCAATTCAATAGACAGATTTAATAGATTTAATTTAATTTAATTTAACAGATTTAATTTAATAGACTTAATTTAATAGACAGATCTTATAAAATTACCATGTAAACAGTAATTTTTATTTGATATTTTTTTATTTTTATCGCTAATGTTCCGATTTTCATATCAGTAAAAAGTGCACAATTTCGACTCACAAGCTGTTTTCTCAGAATTTTCCTTATTTAAGGTTACAAATTGATTACATTACCATACTGGCAATTGAATGAAGTATCAAAAAATGGAATAAAAAAATAAGGGTTGCCATTTAAACAAAATACCGATGACGTCACCACTTTTTCGCGCATCACCCTGTATACCCCAATATTATGTCGAAAGTTGAACAACTCAAAGACAAAATCGACCTGTTTTTTTATTTTTTCAAAAAAACAACCCTCTCCGTTTTATCGAATTTATTCCTTACTTTTCTCGCGCACTGTATATGTTTCGTTTATTCGCTTTTATTTGAGGTCGCAAAGCCGCAGTTGAGCTGTGTCTCATTCATTTCCAGATAGCTCGTAAATTATACCTACAATGTATACATGGTGCTCCTTAATGACATGCGGACATACTTATGTGCATTTAATGCACATAAGTATGTCCGCAACGGCTTGAATTTTTTCTTACCGGGTGTTGAATTTTCGTTTTTTTTTTCTTAAGCTTTTTATCTCCGAAAGTAGTTTAGATATTTTTTTAATTGTGATTAGGATGTGTTATTAGGATATAAAACCACATATGGTTTGTCCAGTGAGTGTTGTCCGATGAGATTTTACACTGATTCTGACTATAAACGATTTGATTTTTTATGTTTTAATTCGTACAATAATAATAGTTGATTTTATAATAATGAAAATTAGTACGAATTAAAACATAAAAAATCAAATCGTTTATAGTCAGAATCAGTGTGGCATCTCACCGGACAACACTCACTGGACAAGCCATACATATTTCAATTAGAAAATTGATTTTTCATTTCTATTTTCTAATTAATTCTATTTAATAATTAACATTGGTACTTTCGGTTTTCAAACATTATTCTCTAATACTGTTAAATTGATAAATTAAATTTTAATTGTGTTAATTAAAAACAGTGATCGACCGACGAGAAAATCGAAAAATGCAAGAGACTGTTTTCATGTAGCGTTGATCAGAGACTAAGAATACAAAAATATCCACATGGCGGAATGTAAGTGGCGTAGTTACTTACTACTTTTCTGTAAAATTGTTTTTGTTTTCAACCTTTACTTTTAGAATCGCTGCATACTGATGGATAATAAATAAAGCACTAATGCTTTAAAAATTCTACTTTATACTGAGATGGATCTTATCAATGTTACACGTATTTCGAAAATTTTAAAGTAGCATCTTCAGACATAGATTTTCTGAATTACATAAATGAATTACAGTGTCCCAAAAATATGAAACACAACAAAGACATGTTTTTTTTTAATGGCATGCTCTTATGTTATTGCATTTTTAGATTGAAAAGAAAAAAAATAAGATTTACAGTTGGTGTTTAAATTGAGAAGTTTTTGAGTTACCTATAAACAAATGAAAATCGTACTTTTCGAATTATGTTAGTGAACAATAGAAACGGCTCCAAATATTAGAAAACGCATTACATGTTCCTATCTTAACTCTTTATGTACTATCCTGTGATGTAGATGAAATGTTTATACAGGATGATAAAAAAATCTGAAAAAATCTGAGATTCTCAGCGCTTCGAAAAAAAAAAAAACAGAAATAGTACAAATGTTTCTGTACCATGGAATAGTATACCTTCATAAAAAGTTAAGCTGGGAACATGTAAGCCGTTTTCCAATTTTCCGAGCCGTTTCCGTTGTAAACTGCCGCATGAACTTCAATTTCCACTTGTCTATAACTCAAAAACTACTCAATCTAAACTCCAGCTGTAAAAACCAATCTTATTTTTTATTTTCAGACAATATAAAAATGCAATAATATAGGAGCATATTCCATTAAAAAAAAACATAACTTTGATATGTTTCATAATTTTGGGACAATCTGTACATTATGAATATAAAAAGTTGGAAAATATCGATCTTCACTTGTTTATTTTCACTCATAGCCCACTGAATTTAAACTGCAACTATAAGCACCATTGTTATATCATTTTCTGAGGCAATCTGAAAATTCTTTAAAATATATGGGGTGTCCAATTTAAAAAAACAAAGATTGCACTTCTTTTCCCCATTTTTAAATGTCCCGCCATTTTGGTAATATTTCATTTTGACTCAATATGTATGTTGCCTAAGGTCTAAATTTCAGATTCCTATAGATCAACAGGAAGTCAAACTTTTAATGATGGGCGCGATAAAACAATCACCCTCCTGTATATTATTCATTTACATAAATGTCTGAAGATGCTAATTTAAAATTACCGAAACACGTGTTATAAATTGATAATATCAGTATAAAACATTTTAAAACATTATGTTTTATTTATCATCCATCACTTTTTTTGTAAAAAATAGCAGACATGTTAGCAAAAGACGTCACTAGTCGGGCAATAGAAAAAAACTTTCTAACTAAAATAGGTATGTGGTTTTATATCCCTTTTAAGACATACCAAAATTGAAACAAATATCGAAACCACCTTCGGAGATAATAAAAACAAACTCTTGAAAAAATCAAAAATTTAACACCTTATAGCAAAAAATTAAGCCGTTGCGGACATATTATGTCGTATTAACTTTTCTTCATAAAATTATATATCAATATGGGGTCATTCTTATAACTTGGAATATCAAAATATCTCGAAAATAAGCACTCTGCGGGAAAATGTTTTTTACAAACATGGTTTCGTTCGATGAGGGACATCGTTAGAACACAAAAACCACCTTACATCTCTCACCCCTACGAGGTTGGGGAACTTTGAAATTTCAAACAGAAGCCCAATTTTTTTCTTGCTAGTTCATATTTTTAGCAACAAAAAATGATGTTGATCTGAAACGATTTTTGCGATTATTCATAGATGTCGCTGTAATCGAAGGAATTTGATTTTGTTTATTTCTCCTAAAAAAATCTCAAAAGTAAGCATTCTGCAGAAAAAAGTTTTCTACAAAAGTGGTTTTGTTAGGTGAGGGAAATCGTATAAATACAAAACGGCCCTATATTCCTCATTCCTTGCGAAGGAGTGGGGGTAACTTTGAAATTTTAAATAACAAACCCTATTTTTTATTGTGAATTCGTATTCAGTGAAAAATAATTAGCAAAAAATATTTCAGGTAACAAATTCGCAATTAAAAATTTGGGCTTTTATTTAAAATTTAAAAGTTACATGTAGGGTGGTTTTTATGTCTAAACGACGTTCTCCATCAAAAAAATCCCTTTTGTAAAAAACATGTTTCTGCAGAGTGTTTTTGAAATATTGGGAATAATGAATATAATCAAATTTGCAATAAAAAATTTGTGTTGCTGCTTAAAATTTCAAAGTTAAGAATTATTTATTTATTTAATTATTTAAATCTAACTCCCTAACAAGGAGAGAGAGAGATGTTGGGTGGTTTTTGTGTTCAAACGATATCCCTAATCGAGCAAAACCACTTTTGTTAAAAACACTTGTCCCCCAGAGTGCTTACATTGTACTTTTCGGGATATTTGAATATTTCACGCTATAAAAATCTTTTAAGTTGAGTAATTTTTTCTAAAACCCTGTAGAATTCATTAAGACAAACTATTTTTACACATAACTTTTCTCAATGAAGTCAAAAATAAAAGAGATATAGCCTTTGACAGTTAAAAAAAATGAGAGTCCAGCCTTGTGATTCATGAAGGTCTGACTGAAATCCAAAATTCTAGTCTGATAAGAAGATATTTTAAGTAAGTACATTTGTTTCAATAAATCACACTCATAAACTTTAAAAAAGTGGTTTCATTAAGTACAATTTGGTTGATGTTTTTTTTCCATCCACAAAATGTTTTTCCATTTAACTTACCTACATTTTTCAGTTATTTTAGTTTATTTTCTGTTATTTTAGTTTTCTTACCTGGGTAATCTTAGGTAATGCAATTTTTGTTTCGTTGGATCATTTATCTGTGATTAGTTTAGTTATCTGAATTTATCACAGGGCTGGACTCAATAATATAATAATATAATAATCAATAATATAATTTGCAATAATAATAATTATTATTGCAAATTATTAAAGGCTACTGAGAAAAGTTATTTGCAAAAGTTGTTTTCCTGAATTAATTCTACAGGATGTAAAAAAAATTACTCAACTTAAAAATCACCCTGTATACAGTGTGTTTGGTATAAAATAATAAAACATCATGTATAAAATCGTATTAAGTATAAAACAAAGAATCACTTTTTTCAAGATCACGCCTCGCTTGGCAAGTATTTCCAAAAAAGTATTTAGTAGCTGAAGTTATTCTTTGTTTTATGCTTGAAATACAATTTTATACTTGACATTTCATTTTGGTTATCCAGTTACCAAATACCCTGTATCTTTAATATTGAAAAAAAAAAAATTGGCAGATTCTTTGGTCACAAATAAACAAAAAAATTCCAATCAACGCGTGTCCGCAATGCACCTTTTTTGAGATACAGGGTGTCAAAAATATTATTTTGCCAAGCTTTTGAAGATATCTCGGTAACCGTAGGTATAAGATACAGAACCTAGTTTTTGTGAAGATCTTCTTTTTTAATGCTAAGTAACTTTTTTTAACATGCCAGTGGCGGAGATTTTAGGGTTGCTTGTGGTCTCTTTAGCCCCTGAGATCTACGACACTGGGGAATTAAAAGCGCATTTTAAACCGCCATTTTCTACACAAAAAAGGCACTCTTGGTCATAATTGCTAACGTGAGCCGTTTTCGAGAAAAATTTCCATTTACGACGAAAAACGCGCTTTGAATGTTTCAAAACATGTGTCGGAAAATGACTAAGATTTCCGGAAATGGAACATGAATTGGTATTAAAAAAGTAGCTTATAACAATAATGATATAACATGCACAAAAGCGGATCTCTTTATCTCAAACGGTTCCTCAGATATTTTCAAAAAACAGGAAAATAATATTTTTTTGACCAGTAGGTACGTTAAAAAAGGTGCATTTCCGGACGCAGGTTAATAGAAAATTTTTTGTTTATGTTTGATTTTGATCAATTAAAACTGATTCTTTGGAATCAGTCTTAAAATTTTTTTGTAATCTTAAAGATAAATACCACATACAGTGTGTCCCAGGATAAGCGAATTTATAGGCATAAAAGATAACAAAATTTCGAGTTGAAATTTGACCATTTGGGGTCCAGGCCTACTTGATTAGATAAGAAATTTTACCATATTTTCAAATCAATCATGCCTTACAGGAGCATTCTTTTACTTTTCTATGTAGGTAAAGTACCTATTCTGCACGAACTAATGAAACATTTTATCGAAAAAAGTTTCTCCGGATTCAAAATTATGCATGCATGCCGAATTTCATAACCATCAGCAATCCATCGCAGTATTTTCCATTTTGAATTTAGTAATTATTGATTTAATTTCTTCATCTTTCTTTTGTAAAGTATGGAAATACAGAATTTCGTTGGCGTTTTTTTGCAACCTTTGCCCCAAACCAGTGTGTTATTAATAATTCTTAGACTAATTTGAATAAAGTATATAGCATTGGAAACTTTAGTTTTAGACTTTAGCACAGAGCGTAACATTTTGGATGTTTTTTTATTAATAGCCTAATGAATCTCAATTTTGTCTGCAAATATTATTTTCGAAATTTTTTTTACAATAAATGTATTCAAAACCCTATACAAAAAATGATATTTACTGTTTTTTCTGAAAGAAATACAAAAAAAAAATTGCTGATGGTTATGAAATTCGGCATGCATGTATAATTTTGAGTTCTGGGTAACTTTTTCCAATAAATTATTTTTTTGATGTTTCAATGTAGCAGAGATACTTAAACCTAAGCAGAAAACAAACAGAATGCTCATGTCAAGACACGATTGATTTGTTAAACATGAAAATATGGTAAAATTTCTTATCTAATCAAGCAGGCCTGGACGCCCCAAATGACCAAACTTTAACTCGAAAATGTCTTTTCTCAATTATACCTACCTATAAATTCGCTTATCTTGGGACACACTGTATATGGACACGTTAAAAGGCAGATTAAAAGCAGAAGTGACTGAATGTCCTTTAGGACGAATAGAAGGAGACATACGTCTTCAGAGAGTATAATTCAAAGAAATATGAATGATGAATAAAACATAACTGACAACAAAATTAGATCGTTTCTATAAGCAACAGAAAAAAGGTAGGTAATTAGGCTTTTAGAAAATTTCATAAAACAATTCAATTTGATAATATTAAGTGAGTACTATCTGACTGCAATTAAATTTAAAAAAAGGCTATGAGTGAGTTTTCTATGGTAATAATTTTTTCTTGCCAGTAAGTACAGTTGACCCGATTTGTATTGAGTTTTATTGTGACATTGAAGACAACAAAATGGATTACAGAGAAATGGTTTTTATTTTGTTAGAATGGGAAAACATTTTCAAGCAACTGTTAATCTAATTTACTTCTTTGCAAGTGTAAATGTCTTGGTTTCTATATTTTTTTTTAATTATTATTTCTAGAAATTTTTGTCGTAAGTATAATTATGAAGTAGTATATATATATACATATTCACTTTTAATTTTAAAAGCATACTACTGTTTTACGTAATAATATAGTATTTTTTTAACTGTTTCAGTCTTCAGTCAGCGTTCTCTTGTTTCGTGCAGTACGACACGACGCTCACAGCAGTGGTATCTCTACAATAATTATTTAATTTTCACAGATAATTCTCTACAATAAGTGTACAGTGTACATACATAAAAATCTTAACTAATCATAAACTATTAAACCGCAAAGACAAATAACACAAACGTTTTACAATAAAAGTATTTTGTTACGTCGGTCTAGCGTAACGATGAAAATTTACATAATATCACAATAATACCGCTATAAAAATAATAATATTCTTACGTTTAGGGGAAGCAGCGCCATCATTAAACAAAAATCATTAATAATATGTCAAAAGTCTGATTCTTTGACACTTAATACTAAATATCTAGAAAATAATAAAAAAACATGACAAGATAAACTATGTTGAACATGACACAGCGATGAAAAATGTAACAAATTCTATGCAAACGAAGAAAAAAGGAGAGATAATTTGTCACAGGTGGCTTGTATAAGGTATTAGAATTTTTGCTTTCTTAGGTTTTTATCCAACACGTAGCATAGGTAGGTAGGTACTACACGTGAAATGTTCGCTGAAGATTGGTTTTCTAAATTTTGAATCCAAATATTTGAATGAATATAATCAAAGATCCAGTAGAGTTTATAGACATCATGAAATATAAATAATAGTAAAATGTTGATTAATGATTAACTATGCAGCATCAGCTGTGAAGCATTGATCAAATTTATATATTTCCATAATTAATTAATAACTTATAAATCTTCTAAAATAATTTCAAATTGTCATCCATAATAAAGTAGGTAGTAATTATAAAGGAGTAAGAAAATTTGGAGTCATATTCTGTAATGACTTTATTAAGCTATTGTATAAACGTTAAGTACACTGTAAGCTTATGGGTACTTTTAAAGTTTGTATAGCGTAATAAAGTCAGAATTTGACACAAAATTTTCTTATTCTTTAATACTAGAATAACTCAACCCTATAAATAACTTTTGATTCAGCACAGATATTGCACAATTTTGCACACTTTATCATGAATTTGATTACTTCAAATGTAGATGAAAAACTGTAAATAAAATAACTACGGAAGGGAAGGGTGCTCACTTGGGTCTTGGTCTAGATCCTCTTCATTGCCAGAGTTGAAGGCGGGAGGAAATACCAGGAGAAATAACGATCGATTTATTGCGAGCGCATCAGGAGAAAATGATGTATTCTCAGACAGTAAAGTAGGCCTCGCGAACGAAGAAGGGAAGACGGATACCGAAAGGCCATCCTTCCATAAGAAAAAAAACAGACAACCTATAAGCAAGATATGAAATACTTTGGATACCAAGACAGAATCCTAAAATGATAGCAAGTTCAGGAATGGGAACAAAAACAAAAGTATAGTATGGGAAAAAATTAAGAGGCACATAGAAGATTTGCGCAAATATCAAAAGGAAAACTCGAAATGTCGATAACGAAATAAGCAGGTTGACTAAAGATCGAAGCGTGAATATAAAGATGATCATAAGAGAGATTATACAAGACAGTAAAAAAGCGAAAAAGAAAGCAATAATAATCGAAGACTTGAATAAATAAATAGAAATGACACATCAAGTGTGCGCTAGACTGTACAAAAAAATTGTCTACAAAGCAATTTTAAGCGGACTGCGTTAGATAATGAAGATCCTCTAAATATCGTATATGAACACCTGGGTAATATATTTCTTCAAGAAAAGACAGAAAATAGAACTCCAAGATAACTGAGCATACTAAAAGAGTAAGTTATACATGCTCCCGGAACGTGTGCAAAGAGAGTCACGAAGAGAAAACGGAAGACAACTACTCTTATGTTTGAACATGAAGAGTCGAACGAAAGACGATGGAGGAGAGTCGGTTCTGGAATGAGCGAGCATACTTAAATTCACAGCCTTCAAAGGCAGCCAAGTGACAAACCGCACTAGGAGACAGTACAGAAGACTATAAGTCATACAACAAGGGATGAGGGATGCAATAATTAAATTTATTAAAATGTTACGTACAAAAACAGTAAAAAAATTCTTACCTCTTACATTGATGTCCACGTCTGGAATTTAAATCTTCGGTCGCTTGTCATCATGACTTTCTCAATGAATGATTTACTTGGCAGGTCTTGTATTTATTTTCAGAATATTACCAATATTTATTTTTATGGGGCTTTCAAAAATGTGTTATAGGAATTTTCCCGAAATTTTTCATTTTACGTCTACTCCAATGTTTTAGTCCAAACAAATTAAATCAAAAATTTTTTGCTGTATTCCAATAGTTCCAAGAGTTTCAGGAACATGTCGGAGGGAGAGGTCCCCTGAATAAAGCCTAAAAAAGTCGCATTTTCAAAGGTCAAAGGTCACATTTTCAGTTTTCAACACATATCTTATCACACTTTAACAGTACGTCGCAGAGAAACTTTTATATACTTACAAAATGCATGTGTTATCCTATGTGTATCCGAGGTATGAGCAGAAGAAAATTGGATAAAATTTTATAAAATTTTGGATAAGTTTTACGAAAACGTAATAGACTACAAATTATTATGCGAATTTTCCATTTGCTCCGGCTTATATCATGGAGACGATAACACATAGAGATAAATGTGACTGCACCATTGTATACGGAAGTTGACAAGCTTTAATTTTCGATACCATAAAATTTTACTGTTCCGACAGGTATTTTCGCAATAAGAGTAAAAAAATAAAAAGGGGACCTTTGAAACCCCCACCCTTGTGGCGCCTGAAATCGATGGAACTTTTTTAGACGTTATTCAGGAATTTAGGGGATCTCCTCGTAACACATCGCTGGCACTTTTAGAACTACATGATTTAATGCAAGAAAAAAATATGAATGAAACTCTGATTTCAGTTGAGGAAAAATTCACTCAATTCTTCATAATTTTCATCTAATGCAATTGTAACACCAGTAAACATGTAAAAGGGTGCAAAATATGTACAAAATATGGCCAAAATTTTTAGGTTCAGTTACTTGAATGTGGAGAACTCGGTGGTATTTACGAAGAAAATTTAAATTTCAAATATAAATTTTCCGTCACTCTACCTATAAAGGAAAATATCCAGCAAAAATACACAAGAAGAGATAAGTAGTAGACACGGGAGAAAAAATTAGAATATGTTACAACTTGAAATTTCTGTCAGTTTAGACGCGTGTTAATCCTGATACTCTTCAAAGTGTACACTCCAACATTAGGACTAGAGTTTGTTGTAACGTGTGCTGCAAAAGTTTTACGAATCTTTTTGTATATATGAATATTAGAAATATCAACAGTTCTTAATAATAAAATCGATCGTAGCAATGGAAGTGAGTAAAAATTTAAGATTTGTAATGGCATAAGGCTTTGCTGTTAATCAAAAGTAAGTACCTATGTGTTGCTTAATACTTGGTTGCAAAAAAAAAAAAATTGGTAACATTTCCGGAAAAACCGGATGTGGGAAAAAATTCAATTTTCTGCTAAACAGTGCGCTCTATCGAGAATATGCGACGTACCAAATTTCAAAAAATTATCTCAAAAAATAAAGAAAAAAAATGGGGTGTACCATGCCTGTGACACACACTGTATAGTATACAATACAGGGTGTCCAGGTATGAGTGTAAGAGCTACACGTGGCGACCTTCCTTGGACTATTTTGAGTAAAAAATCTTAATATAAAAATGCTCTAAATGTCTTCACGGTGCCACAGGAGGTCATCAAAGTTAGAAATTCTGGGTCACAAATATGCATATTTTTGAACTTCTATTTCCTTTTGCAGTTACGGTTAACATTTTCAAAGACTTCTGCAAAGTCTTATTTCATTTAATTTTCGTAACAGTGCAATTATTAACTTTTTTAACATTTCCTAATTTTTTTCTTTTTTAGAAATGTTAAAAAAGTTAATAATTGCACTTTTACGAAAATTAAATGAAATAAGACTTTGCAGAAGTCTTTGAAAATGTTAACCGTAACTGCAAAAGGAAACAGAAGTTCAATAATATGCATATTTGTGACCCAGAATTTCTTACTTTGATGACCTCCTGTGGCACCGTGAAGACATTTAGAGCATTTTTGTATTAAGATTTTTTACTCAAAATAGTCCAAGGAAGGTCGCCACGTGTAGCTCTTACACTCATACCTGGACACCATGTATACTTTATAGTTGTTCCTAAATACCAGGTACATATGTAAGGAGATAATTATTTGGCTTATTTTATGCCCAAAAGTTCATATAAACATAGGCCCGCAACCGCTTCGTTACCGATCTACAGGGTGTTGAAATTAGAAGATGTATTTTTTTTTTCTTTAATAGGTTCTTAAAAGGTTAGTCAAACTTTATTCAAACAGTTGGACACACAGGGCCGTCCCAAGTTTAATTTTTAACAGTGCAGTGTCGACTAAACTGTCAAAATTAATGGAAATAAGAAATTATCAAAAAAAAAGCCAGAGCAGGTTTTACCATTTTGAAAATTTGAATTTCGTCTGAACTCTGAACAAATCAGAGGAAATTGTTTCTTTTGTTTCTCGATAACGGTTACAAATTCAATCAAAAGTATAGGAGACCAAAAAGTTTTTAAATAAGTCATACATTGTATTTTAGAATCTACCGGCGACGCATCGCAAAAAACTTCAGGGGGAGAAATGGGGGCGAAATGGGAGAAATACAGGCAAAAAATATCTTTGTAGATTCTCACAACAATTTGTCATGACCAATGATGTAAGCCCTCCAGCGTAACCTGTATTCAAAATTTGAGATAAATATATCAAAAATTATGGGAGCTATAAAGAAAAAACTATTTTTTTTTAATTTCAACACCCTGTAGATCGGTTGTGGAGCGGTAGCGGACATATGTTCATATGAATTTTTAGGCATAAAATAAGCCAAAGAATTACCTCCTTTTGCATGTACCTGGTATTTAGGAACACAATTGCTATTACTTATTTATATAAATATAAACGCAATCTTCCATGTCAAGAGTGGGCACTCGAACCCCGTGTCCTCGGATAGCGGTAACGACTGTTATATAAAAGATAAAAAATTCTAGATTTGAATTTTTTTGTTCGGGGCTCAGCCCTGCTTGGTTGAAGATTAATTTCTAACATAGGCTTGGCTTTGAAAATCAATTAGGTACCTACGTAAGTATGATGTGGAACTTTTCAAAAAATGTTTTGTCTGTGGAGTAAAGTACCTTTCATGTAGCAAATACGACGAAAATTTACTTGAAAAACTTGTTTAGAATCAACATCTAGGCTTCAGTATCAAATTTCAAAACCGTTGGCCAACTATGATTTTTCATTTAATGTTTATTTAACAAATCCAAGAATTTTATTAAAAAATTATAAAATTATTAAAAATTATAATAGTTATTGACTAATGATTTTTTTAATGATTTTTGTCACATTTGCCACATTAAACGACACATTGATTCGCAGGAAAATGTTTTTTTTTATTTACAAGACCTACTCAAGTTTGAAAACTCAAATATGTTATAAATTATAGTCTTTAACCAAGCTGAAAAAAAAATTAATTTTCTCAAAATTTTCAAAATCTCTATACTTATATATTTTGCTGAATATTCATAACGAATTAAATAGTATTTGGATTTTATTTAGTGAACCTTATTATAGATGTATTACGAATTTGGTAGGTATTTTTAATATGAAATATGAATTTGAATAAATCACAAATAAATTAAAACATTTTGGTCAGATCCAACAACTATTAGTAGCTCTTTCAAAAGTACACAAATAATTTTTTATCCTTCCATGATGACAGTGTGTAAGGGTTAATACAAACTGTATGAAAAACGAAAGGATCAAAAGCTTGAGAAGCTGGAAAATGTTCTGTAGTACCGACTTTAGCAACTTATAGTAAGACGCCGTGTGAAAACGACCTGATAATAATTAATAAAATAAATGTCAAGCGCTCTGTTTGCGGAAGCGCTTCTCTTCCACTTATACAGGCTGATGCCGAAACAGCGGACACAGATAGTACCAAAGCTTTCATTGTGGATTCCTTCAGCCCCCTGTGGAAGCCTGCATTACGTATTCTAAGTTTAGTTACTTTTTTACAGCATGACTTCGTTAAGAAGATATAACTTGTGAAAGTGACAACACTGCACAGGATACAATTTTTCAGGTAAAAAAAAAATAGTGTGTGAAACGACAAGTTCAACAAAGTTTCAAACAATTATCGTTGCGGGGATCCAATCCAACGTACCCGATAAGAATATTCAAAAATCTATTTTAGTTCCATTATTAAGTCTCATTTTGAACAGCGATGCCACATTGTAAAATTTTATTGAAGACAAGAAATAAGTGTAATTTGAATGCCTGTAATTTCGTGACTGATAATAAAAAAATAAAAACAAATACTAGCGTAATACTTATGTTTTTATATATAAAAAGAGGGAGCATCGGTCTTAACTGTGTAGATAGGACATAGTCGCTCCACTCTGGTAATTTCGAGAATCTAACTCATACAGTCACAGACACGTTTGTAGCGAAATAAATAGCCTTTTAAACGAATACAAACAACCAAATCGAGCTGGGATTCGAACCACAGACGGTGGCAGCGTCAACGGTTTCAGTCAGCGACCTATACCATCGCGCTACCACCAGCGCTTAATACTTATGTTAAATCTTGTGTTTTGTCAGTGAAAGTTGTTTAAATTTGACTGCTATGTGGATTTAATTTTTTGAAAAAAATCTCGGTAGCCCAGCCGATGAAACTTTATGACTTTGCATATCGTGTCCTCCATTTTGGGATCAACCTGTATTTCTCTATTTTACAGTTTAATGAATAATGATAAACAACAACTAATAACGTTTTAATTCCAGTTCATTTCAAATGTAAGTAACTTTGTTGTAAATATTGAAAAAGATGCGCTTTCGCTTAATATTAAAAGTGTAATAATAATAATAATAATTATGTATACGAAAACAACTACCCTTTATACACTGATTTGATGTATAATATATGTATATTATATTATTCATCTAGATAATGATATGGAAATTAGTAGTTTTTCTTTGTAACCAGGTAATCCTATATTATTAACACGAATGCTCAATGATAATAATATACATATTGCTTATTTTTACATCACTATTGAGCGTAATAATTATACATAGAGCAAAATGAGCGATAATAAACACTTTGATTGCTTAAAATTGTTTCACACTCTGCCTTTTTATTCATAAAAAACCACTTATATTATCTAATATAAAGTTCAAGACATATTCCATTTTTATATTTTGAAACTTTCGGTAAATGGGTTGAATGAATAAATGAATAACTTCCTTAAATGCATGCCATTTAGGTGGCAAAATCAATGAACTAGAATGTGCCAAGAAAACATTCTACATACCTATAGGATCGTACAACTGAGCGAACAGCCGGCATTTTGGAATCTGAACATCTACTGTTGCAGATGGAGTCTGGGGTTACCTGACATAATGTCTGACCGTCCAATTCGGAGAGAATAGTGAATGGGCTGAAACGAGATACAACATTCTGATAATGCGTCAACTCTTTGTAACGCAAATGAAAAACAGCAGCAAAGCTCCTCGGAGAAAATAACAAAATCCGCAGATGCCTCCTACATGCGTGAGGCGTTGGCTTCGACAGGCGATATTAGCTGAATGTGGTATAAACTTACTTAAGCACAGTAAAATCTATTATTTCAACATTTCCTTTCAAAAAGACCACAAAAGAAAATACTTCTTTCAAACAGAATTATTTAAAACAGGATCGATAGTGATGGCCCTGCCTAGAAAACCTATAGGCAGGGCCTTCACAATTAATCTTTCAACGGAAAACCGATTCAAAGTATGCAGACAAAAATAAAAACAATAATATGAATGATCGGCATGGTGGATGCTAAACAAAATCAACGATGGGGGCGGCATGTCGCGAAGAAATATAGAATATACGTCGGCGTTAATTGCCTATGTAAAAAGTACTAGGTAGGTAGGTAGGTAAAAACTTTAAATTTTTTCTAATTATTTGACCAAACAACTTGATATAGGTAAGGCATGATAATGAAGTTCTCGATTTACAAAACGTATTCATACTGGTAATCTGTTCAGGTTTTATGGCTTAAATATTACTTATCTGGGATTATTTACATGTAGAGAACAAATAATTATACCTTATTGCAATGGTAAAAAGTTGTTTTTTAGAGGAAAAAAAACAGAGTATGCAACATCTTGATGTATATAAACAAAAATGAAAATCACCCTATGATCATCGTCTACACATACGAGATATGATATACTCGTTGTTAAGTCATGAAAACCTACTCTATTAATTAAGATGGGTTTCATGCCCACCTCAAAATTTTAGTCAAGGATATTATTGACGGGTTGATTGCATTTAAATTACTCAACTAATGGAATGTTGGCTTATTAAAATTATTTTAATATTAACGTTTATGAAAGAAAAACGTACTCGGTTGTCTCCGAAATTCGTCAAAAATTTGTTATAAAACTTGACTAATTTTCTTTGAGTAATTACTAATGACCAAGTGATGGTTCTATTTGCCGTGACATAGGACGATGAACAGACATTCTAGTCGTAGTGTTGTGACAATAGACAATATAATATAATAATGTACCTAATCTAATAATAGATAACCATTAGTCAACGAAGAACAACAAAAGTCCCGCTTGATTACGTCGCATGAATACAGTCACAGTGATGCCTAGATCTGGATATCATAGATAAACCTGATCTACTTACCTAAATAGCTAGCTATGTACATGCATGCTCGTGTATTATAGATACTATAGAACAATATGTATGATAAGTCGATTGCAGATCAAATTGGCGTCGTTGAGCCACAATATATGGCCGGGTTCTGTGATTTCCGCCACCTTTCCATTCATAGGTGAATCTTCACGACTTAAGACCATAGCTTCGCAGGTTCAACGCACAGAACCTAACGCATGCTTGCGTTAGCGGTCTGAGGTGCGTCGTAGCGGTGCGCGCATTTTTACTCGCACCCTTTAAGACATTAGTTGCGCTTTACGCCGCACAAGCGCAACTTCTATGAACATCGACCTACTGTATTTACAGGCAACGTATTTACATGATGAATGTAGCGCTTACGCGACTACGCGCTGTCTAGAACATCTGCAGAATCAGCGTCCGGACCGGGGACAGCGTGCTCCGATGATATGGTGAGGTCCTCAGCGGCAACGCGCTCCTCCGAGGGATGCCGGCGTTGTTCAGTGGGTTCCAGATCGTCGTACTCACGTTTGATCATGTGTCGGTGAAGAGACTGACTGTGATGATGAGTGCCATGAACCGCGTTCACATGCATATGGGCTACCTCACATTGGGATTGCTCCTGTGGAGTAAGGCTTTCAACCTTCGTTGCACCCATTAGGCTGCCATTCAGTGTTGATCTGGAATAAAGCGGCGATGCGGGCATACTACCGACAAAAAAAAAACTTATGAGCTTACCAGTTTTTTGCAATTTGTAGTTTGATTATACTTTTCTGACATTAATTGTATTGATATAGAGAATGTGTCAGGAAGGGAGACAGTGAAATACCGATAAAGGTAAATGGATATTTACCGTCTTCTATGCTTTTTAAGAGTGAATATCTGATGACAAATGATCCTTACTTGGCAGGGTTTTCTTGGTATCTTTCCTGTCTCTCTTTCTGGCGCAGTCTTTGTTATAATATGCATATATAGGTACGTAGGTGTATGTCGTATGTCTACAACGTAGAAACAACCTAAATGTTTTGTAATAATTAATTTCCTTCCACCGAAATTTTTTCACAAAAAAAAAATGCTTCGAAGGAATACTTCAGTTGATTTTACCAGAAATATGAAGAGTGCCAGTGCGTACTCACCAAACTGATATGTTCATCCCTTAAAGATAAAACGTTTGTGTGAAGTTAGTAACGGTTTCTCAGCCACGAATTCTGACGTGGAGGAATATTAACAGCATCTTCCTATAAGGTCTGTAAACGATCACATTCTAATGCCAACATAACAATAAAAGCAGTCTGACTTGACTGGTGTATGGTTGTAACCAGAGCTGGGCACGAGTACTGAAAAGAGTACTCGTAAATAATTCGAGTACGAGTACTTGAAAAATGTACTCGTAAGTATTTACTCGTAAGTACTTTGGCACAAACAGGTGGACGAGTACGAGTAATACTCGTGAAAACACGAGTAACAAGTACGAGTAGTTTTATTCGTGTTAAACACCGGCTGAGACGGACAGTTGGACTTCTAACAGGACACTGCCCAATAATAAAACGTGGATCCTTTTGGACAGAAAACCTGACACAAAAGGCCAATAACTAATTTTCCTCATGGGAAAAAAAACCTAAGGGAGAAAATAGTGCAACTTCAATGCAGACCTTACCTAGACCTAACTGGGGTGCTGTTCAAGCGACTAGGTGGGTAAAGGGCAGAGGGAGCAGAGAAGATGTAAATGAGCAACTTCAATGCAGACCTTGCCTAGGCCCAACTGGGGAGCTGTTCAAGCGACTAGGTGGGGAAAGGGAAGAGGGAGCAGAGAAGATGTAACTGAAAAAGCTGAGTAAGCACCAGCTGAGATGGGCAATTGGACTTCTAACAGGACACTGCCCACTAATTACACCTCTCAATAATAGGAGTGAAAAATATCCAGGATTACAGGAGATGCTGGGAGGGGGACCCAATAAACAATTTTCATCACTTTAAGTAACAGTCAGTTTTTATAAGGGGTTTATTAGGGTTGCGCGTTTATATTAGAGGTTTATAAAATTACTATTGGTACCCAAGTTATGTAGTGGTTATATAAAATTACTATAAGGCTCCAGACCCAAAGGTTTTATAAAGTGGTAACGGGAACCTATTCATCACTAGCTTATATAACTTATAGTAATGGTTACTATAGGTTATATAATGCATTTTTATAATAGTTGCGGTTACCAACTTATAAATCCAATAGTGTCGAGTTCCTGCGTATGTTCAGGTGGTGACACGTATAAAACTAAATCACTTCACTGTAAAATCAGTTACCATTATAAAATCCAAGAAGTGCTGTTGGTGTTGAAAATCACTATTATAAAACTTGAATCAGGATAATTTTTCAGGTTAGGTCTTAATCATAAACAACGTTTCACTAAACCTATAGCTGTGGAAAAATGGAGACAATAAATAATTGGGAAAAAGTTAAATATAGAGGTAATAAAACAATAAAGCTTTCTGAACGACACATTTGCCCTAATGGTATGATGACGACAGAGACATCCATGTTATTTAGGTACCAAAATCTAATCTGTAAAAGTATTAATAATTATTAATTATCAGGCTAATAATTATTAATGAAAAATTGTTCTGAAACGAACGCATTATAAACAAAACCAATTCACCAGATCTGGCCACAGGTAAGTGGCGTTGCAGTGGTTGCTTCTACCTTAGGTGATTATGATGGCTCATATAGTAACGAGAGTTACCCTTAGTTATATACCGTCACTTTTAGCAACTGTGAACACCGTAAGTTTTATACCGTCACTTTTAGTAACTGTGAACACCGTAAGTTTTATACCGTCACTTTTAGTAACTGTAAACACCGTAAGTTATATACCGTCACTTTTAGTAACTGTGGACACTAACAGATACATAATGGTTCCACAACGACCTCTGACGTCTTATAGGTACAGCCGCCATATTTTTGATATCTTTCTGTAGACGCCATGACACAGGGCGGAAGAAAATTTCGAATAAATGAATTAAACAGCAGTGTCATACAGAATAATCGTTCGTATTTCATCAAGGATCGACTAATGTGTCACTTTACATGTTGTGTTTAAGAAAAATAAATTAGTTTTAGAAACAAGCTAACAAAAAATTACATTTTGAAATTCTAAATTATTTATGATATTAAGGGCCCTTTAATTATTTAGAGGTACAAATGAAAATCATACAGTCCAAAAAAATTCGCAGTACAATTTTAGTCATTTCGAGTGTCTGATGGCGAATCTCAATATCAGTTTGTACGTAGATTACGACTAGTAGGTGCGTATATAATACCTTCATACTTCATCTTCGATGCAACAGACGATTTGCCGTTAAGAGGTGTTTGTATTCTATATGATTGCCTTAGTTTCCCACAAACTTACAAAGAGAAACGTAAAAGATGGTGATAAAGTACAAGAGCAAGCAGGATAACAAATAAACGATCCAGTTGCCGAAAGGTTGTGGTTACCATTATAAACAAAGTTTATAAAGGTTGTGGAAACATTCTTGTTACTTGATTAAAGACTCATGAGTTCTATAAGGGGTATATAAGTAGTTATATTAAGGTGGTGGATATGTTTCTATCACCGTTCTTATAAAACTTAAAGTTGTATAAGGTTACCAAACATTAGGTAACGGTAACCCTTATAGAGTCCGCCATTTAAGCTCTTTAAGGGGTATATAGAGGTAACTGAAACGTTGTCGTCGACCATTTATATTACTGAAAGTTTTATAATTTAGTGATGGTGATATTTCGAGAACCTTTATAAAACAAAAATTGTTTATTGGGGAGGAAACCCCATACCACCTAACAAGCACCCGTTGGACTCATACTGAAATACTTTCGGGAGATGGGACCGATGAGATAATTATCCAAAGGGGTACAATAAGCGCAAGCTTCAGTACAAGGGCTTTGAACCTACCCTAGAAGTAATAATAATAATAATAATTCGTGTTGTGAGCATGATCGATCATGATACCAATAAACAAGGCATGTCACTCATGTCATGTCAGTGGTCAAGGCGCAGCCAGCCTATGACGTCAGGCTTGTGACAGCTAAATACGAGTGAGAGCATAGGTATATCGTATATCCGTTCCGTAGATCGTTTTTGATTTGTTTTTGATACTTTTGAATTGAAGTTAGTACTAGCGATTGATTGAGATTGCGACAAATGAGAGGACTTACTGAAATGAATTTGAATAGTGACACTGACATTACTAGTGACAGTGAAAGTGCAATTGCGCAGGACGGTGAACTCGTTTTCAGATCGGTTCTCTGCTGACGGCATGACGTCATTACTATCCGTAAAAATATCCGTATTTCACGAGTAAAATTTCTCGAGTAGTCGTAATTGTACTTATCCGTACGAGTAGTAAGTATTTTGGATGGAAAGTACTTGTGAGTAAAAAATTACGAGTAGTTTTTTCACTCGTAACAAAAATACGAGTAAAGTACTCGAGTACATGGCCAGCTCTGGTTGTAACTAGTGGTAACTAGCCACGATCAAAAGTATGTAAGTGATATTATCTTCTTTCTGTTACGCTTTTGTCACTCCTTATACAATCTTCATGTGGAGTAATATGGAGTGCGTTAATGCAAATTTTTGCAAATTGTCCTCTAAGAGTCCTCCTTTCCAAAAATCTAGAGTGCACTTCTGTCACCCTCAAATTATTTATGTGAGAAAAAATTCAAAAAATTTGAGAATAATTTATCTCGTATACCTGACGGATTTATATCAATATTCATCTCCCTCTAACAACATTTCTGTGACATGTGCGTTGATGCAAATTTTTGCATAAAGTCCTGTAAAAATATTTTTCCTTTATACGAGATAAATTCTCAAATTTTATAATTTTTTATCACATTAATTAAAGGGTGAGAGAAGACAGATTTTTGGAAAAAAGGACTCCTAGAGGACAAAATGCAAAAATTTTGCCACAAGGGTTGTTAGAGAGGGATCAATATTGATATACATTCGTCAGGTATACGAGGTAAATTGTCCACGCTTATATTTTCCCCACCCCTCTTTAAGGGTGACAAAAGTGCATTCGAGATATCTGGAAAGGAGGACTTTTGAAGAACTTTATGCAAAAATTTGCATCAACGCACATGTCACACGAGGGTTGTTAGAGGGGGATGAATATTGATATAAATCCGCCAGGTATACGAGATTAATTCTCAAAAATATAATTTTTCTCACCCTAAATTAAGGGTGACATGGTTGTTGGATTAATATTGATATACATATTATATCCGTCAGGTATACGAAATAAATTCTCAAATTTTATAATTTTTTCTCACATTAATTTAAGGGTGACAGAAACGCACTCTAGATTTTTGAAAAGGAGGACTGTTAGAGGACATTATGGAAAAATTTGCATTAATGCCCATAAAATATTTTCTATGGAAGAAAAAAAGTTTATTATCGCTCTACCGGAGTTTGAACCCGGCTCCTTTCGCACAAGACTCAAGGAAGCTGTACATTAGACCACAGTCACTTGTTGAAATCGTATGCCATAGGTACTTATATACCTACCGTTTGCCGTTATGATTTTTATCAGAAATATTAACATAAAATACAATAACTGTGTTTTTTTTAACAACAATATTTGTCCTTTTAAAATGCATTGTGAGTATTGTTCACTGGTTAATAAAGTTTAATCCCGTATTATTCGATGGAATTGTCTCAACAAATACCATTCGATCTAAGATTTCTGGCGGGATATTCTTATACATTTGTTTTCTCATACTTACTTTCATGTTGGAAATTTAGCTGCGTCTATAGAAACAAATCATTCGAACTGTCGTTAAATTTCCCATACAAGTAAGTATTCGAGACCAACTGCATAAAAATATCCGGCTAAATCTAAGCTCTCATGGTATTACCCCCGAAAATCCATTATTAGATATTTTAACAGCCTAGGCAATAAACGTGATGAAAAGCAGGCTGAGGTACGTTTTTATATAGCACGTGTATTAGTTGTTGCTTGAAAGATAGGGACTAAAGATAATGGTCTCGAATGTTGTTTAGGGTTCCAATCCTTCCGTAGTAACAGAAGTCCGGGAAATGCCTATTGCTCCGGGTTCAGCTTTACCAACACATCCTACTCTAGCGTTCCAGTCGTGGTCCCGGAGTGCATATTCCGCCTAGTAAGGTAAGAGGTACGTAACAGACAAAGAGAGTGTGAAGAGCGGTTCTTCTGCGCCCAAAACCAGAAATACCTTGGCTAAGGGAGTAATACCTAACAGAAAAGATGCTACCGTAATAGAGTAAAACGGTGTACGCAACAGGTCGTTTTCCTCGAACAGAACACTAGGTTTCTCGGGCGACAAGCTTCCCTGTCGCCTGGTGCAATACCACCATATCAGTTTGAAGGTTCTATTAATTGTTTGCTAAAGCTTCAGGACTTGACGAATCTTCCGGATCTCCGGGCGGAGGAACCTAGAAGATACCTAGGCACCCCGAGGAGTCCCCCTTACGGTCTAGTCATCTGGTGGTCTGCCTAGTTTCCTCTTTCCGGGATAGATCCAATTTATTATTCGTGATGGTCATCTTATCTGGGGTCATGAGTTGCACATGTCCGTACCATCTCTTTTGGATCACTTCAATTGTCCACGTCTTTCCCATTTTTCTCCTTATTTCTTAATTTCTTATGTGGTCTAACCTGCACACTCTGCATCCTCTTCGTAGAAAATCCATTTCCACACGTAACTCACATTCTACTAAATGCCAGCATCGTTCCGCGTTCTGTGCGTGTTCGAGAACCGTTGTGGTGTCTAGAGCCACGTCTGAGACGTGTATATGAGGGCGCATCGCCGTAGTCAGTTCAGTTGTAATTGGGAAGTGCCTTAGAGTAAAGAATAAAGAGAACAGAGTGAAGTGATTGTGACAAGTGACTGCAGAACTTCTTATGAATAGAAAATTAAGAACGTTATTACCCATTACTTCTAGTAAATTACGGAAAACAGTTGATACTTCAGCAGTGTTCAAAAGGGAGGGTAGGGCTAAAGATAAATCTGTTTACCAGTTCAATAAAAGACATAGGGCCGCAATTGTATATAGGAGATAGTGTGTGGTTTACAGATCTACGAGCCTATGGTACAGTAATTTCGGAGCTATCGCAGCGTAGATCATAATATTTGATCGAAACGAGCTTCGGCACTTTTCGGCGTAACAGATGAAATCTAATTCCAGCTCCGTATGGGGTAAGACCCGAAACCGGTCGAAAAGCTAGCAATTTATAAATTATACTATCCTGACCAAAATTTTTGCCTTTTTATTGACTGATAGTGTCCATTAAGTATCCTCAGTTTGAAGGTTTGGCATACCTGCTCTATTAGTCGAGATTTGTTATTATTTCTTGTTTCCTCTCCATGCTGACCAACTATGGGATCATTTAGCTTTCTACCGGTTCTAGCGTTGAAGTCACCGAGTAAAACAATTTATTTTTTCCTGCTTGTTATTTGAGAATTTCATCAAGTTGTCGTCAAAATCATTCTTTATATCGACGCTAGAATCATCTGTAAAAGCCCATAAGCACTGCTATACTAAGGATATTTCGTGCCCTCATATTTTTAATCTATATCCTCCCATGATTTCACATATGAGTTTTTTGTGGATGACAACACTGGCCTTGACTCTTTTGCCTTTTCCTACCCCCCTGTAAAACAAAACGTCGTCATCAAGAACTTCGTATATATCCGCTGACTTTTTTCTTCGCTTTGGTTAGTGTGGCTATATCTACGTTGTATTTCTTAAGTTGTTTGGCAACATTTTTTTTGATCTTGTCCTTTCTTCTAGGTTTCTTGCTTGGTTTGAGATTTTTAGCAATAAGAGAATTGCCCCCCCCCCCCTATCCGGATATTGTTTTTCTTACCCCCCATACCTGGAGGGTATTCCCTGATTCGCCACATGGACACGGGTCCGATAGGGAACAGAGTATCCCCATGGTGCCTTTATGTAATCCTAAAAGCAGGATTGCTACCTCTGCCGGATCTACCGTTTGAAATTCCACTTATACTTCTTCGCCTTCATCGTCGTTGTGGTCTTCGTCCGTAACTCTGGACAACGAGTCCTTACAAGGAGCTATCAGCTGGAGCCAGCTTGCCCAAGGGTTTTTAGCGGGTGTTACTCCTCGATCCTTCCTCCCTCCTTAATTATCTCGTGCGTGGTAAGGCCCGTGCTTGGGACTGGCATAGAGAAGTAGGTACAGCGTCTCAATGAGTTAATGATGTTACTAAACAATGGTAGGAGTGATATTGGACGATAGTTGGTTGGATCAGCCTTACTACCTTTCTTGTGTACTGGTACAACTGTGGCCAATTTAAAACACTCTGGAGTTTTGTGAGTTTAATATACGATGATATTGATTACCTAGTGTCTTTAGTATTGAAAACAAATTTGTTTCTTAATTTACACTTATTTATTTGAACAGCTGTTTCGTTGACCATACATGGTACAGTATGTGCTGGTACAGAAAGGTAATCTCCAGTGGTTGTTTCCTTGAAAGGTATTGTAATTTGTAACGAATTCCAAGGCATTCGTTGATTATTATTATTTATTTTAATTAATCGAGGGGTCTATCAGAAGGATACAGTTTTTACAGCGGTGATTAGCAGATTATCTCGCCGGCACCGGCTATATAAGCAGACCCAACGGAGAAGCAGGTCAGATCTTCCGAGGTATTGACTCGCGAACCATCTCCCTCCCTGTGAACTGAGCTAGGAGGTCTTCAGGAGGCATGTATTGAGTGCACTCCGTCCAGTACCCAGCCGGCTACAGCAGGTCGATGAAATGAGTCGAGCCTAGCTGTAACTGGACGTCGGGAGATCGATGAGAGTGAACTGAGCTCTGATCGACTGCCGGTCATAACAGGGAATCAACCGGGGCTGTAGTGAAGTCCCGGCGGGTCCTATCAGACGACGCCTGGCCTGTATTAAGGGCCAGGCAAACCAGACGTCGGGTCGCAATGTAATGAGTTGTCGATCCGGCAATCCCGTCACGTCGCGTATTCCAGAGGCCGCAGCAGCAGGAGACACGCACACGCAGCGTGCGGTGGTAAGAGAGCAACTGACGCAGCGGAGCCGAAGGTGAATCGTCCGACAGACCGACCAATCAACAGAGGTGCGTGCCCCGACGCAGGTATCTCTCACCAATCAGACGGCCAGCAGTGGACGAGCGCCGGCCCAGATGGTTCAGTGGTTAATAATATTAATCTAACAGATACAGATATGTGTAACTACCGTACTTGTAAATAAAGGTTTTTATAATTTTAATTAACTTGTCACGGGTAAAAGGGGGCAATTATCCATCCCTGGGTAATCATCTCTACCATACCGAAAATCCCGTTACAGTATATATTACAAAGCTGCTGTTACCAGTGAAATGACACCGAGCTGTGTAGGTACAGCAGGTGTGGTAATTTCTGATGGTTATTTCCAAGAAAGGTATAAGGTATATTGGTTGTATGGAATATTTCAAAATCTTCATTGAAGGAATGATTTTCTTCTAATAAATGGTTCGAATAATTGGAGTCACTTTTAGTGTATTTTTTTAATAAAAAAAACCCTATTGAGGATGACATCACTTTACCAAAATCACCCAAACTCATTAAATGTCCACCGATCCTGGCTCCCAGATCACGAAGTGGTTTTTCAAAATTCACCTGCCCACGATATACAGGGTGTATCAGCTAGATTTAGACAACGGTAAAGGCCATGTAGGTCTTTACCGTCAAGACGAAAGACGTTTTTTTATTTGAAGTTTTTGGATTTGGACCCTCGTTGCCGAAATATGGATGCATTCCAATTTTTAGTTTTTTGGCTCTAGTTTCGGAATTTTTAGGTTCTCGCCAAAACCAAAGCTAGTTTTGGAAACTCCTTAACTTCAGCTAAAACTTTTATATTGAAGTCCAGGTTTTATCTCTGTTGGATTCAAAATGGCGACATTCCTAAGTGTTTGACATTAAACACTCTCAAAACTGTACTGTAAGTAGAACAATAATTTTCTTAAAATTAAGGTCTATAATCTTTGTCTGAAAAGTTTCCCAAAATTCTTCCTCGTTTAGGCGCTATTTGAGGAAAACGAAGATCATTCGACATTCAGTGTTTGTGCTGAAAAGTACATCTATCGATATCTGAAAATTACGTTACCTTAAATATCTATGCTTTGAAGAGGAATTCTAGTTTTGAAATGTCAAATTTGACAGTTGTAGTTTTATTCTAACAAGGTTAAACACCTCTCAAATAAACTCATTTGGATTTCTACCTTGTCGCTGACGTGAGGCCGACTTTCTGTTTTGTGTTTCTTGATTTTAATTGATCTAAATCTGGAGACGTTGCAGGCCAGTTAATGGGTTCTCCGTGTCCTATCCATTTATTGGGGAACATGATATCTCGACATCTTCGAACTTGCCTAGTAAAGTCACAAGGCTGCTGAGACCAAATCCTCTTCTTAAGGTCTACAGGCATATCTACCAGCAGCTCTGCCAGACGATTTATCAGGAAGTTCCGGTAGATAAATCTGTACAGCCGGTTCGGAAAAATAAATTGACCTATGAGTTGATGGTTTAGTGACTTGCGTGGCCAAGTGGTTCTCCGCTGGCCCACGAAGCCATAGATCGCGGGTTCGAAACTCACCTCGGCCCGCTTTACTTTTCAGATTCATTTTCGAATGTCTGTGAAAAGTAAAACAAGCGATCGAACGTTTAAAAAGCAAATATATAATTTAAAGTGTGTGTGGCTAAAGAGTTCGTGCTCAAAGCCAAATTACCAGAGTGGAGCGACTATGTCTTACCTACACAGTTAAGACCGATGCTCCCTCTTTAAAAAAAAAAGAAAAAAAGAAAAAGAAAGAGTTGATGGTTTACTATTCGCATCCAAATATTTATTGAGAATCGCTGTTGGTAGCTTCTTACATATTTAGAAAGAGGATTTTCTTCGGCCCATCTGCGACAGTTACGATTATTAAAAACGCCCTCTCTGGAAAAATTCGCTTCATCGTTAATAAAATACCAGAATGAAAATCTTGTTGGAGGCCACCTTTTCTCAGAAGCCATCTACAGAAGTCTATACGAGGCTGATGATCTTCTGGTAGTAGCCGTTGAACTCTCTGCAGACGATAAGGAAACAGAAGTTGGTCATGTAAAATGCGCCAAAGTACCATGTTTCCACAGCCTATTGTACTCGCCCGCATTCTCGTACTCAAGGCTTGGTTATCTTCGACGCGATTAGTAATCCTTCCTCAAAATTTGGCGTTTTGTTCTACGAATACTATTTCCTATATTATGGTCGATTGAAACTACCAGTTTCAAGCAACCTATTATGAACTCTCAGAAAAGTGCTGTGATGGGGAACTCGTCTATCAGGAAATCCTCACAGTAGATTCTTTGGGCTGCTCGTCCATTCCGCTTAACTTCGCCAAAAATTAAATGAATATCTATAAATTCTTGGGTAGTAGGTAAAATTAATTTCATAAAGAAAATAAAAACTGAGTTTGTTTTAAAAGTGCTTAACCTTTTTAGAATAAAATTACTACTGTCAAATTTGACATTGCAAAAAATGAATTCTTTAAAGCATAGTCTTTAAAGCATAGATAACCAAGGTAACCTAATTTTCAAATATCGGTAGATGTACTTTTCAGCTCAAACACTGAATGAAGGATGATCTTAGTTTTCCTCATATCGCGCTTAAACTAAACGAGAAGGAATTTTAGGAAACTTTTCATACAAATATTATAGGCCATTATTAAAAAAAAATTATTATTCTACTCAAAAAAGAATTCATCGTGCTGTTTTGAAAGTATTTAATGTCAAACTCTTAGGAATGCCGCCAACAGAGATAGAACCTGGACTTCAATATAAAAGTTGTAACTGAAGTTAAGGAGTTTCCAAAACTAGCTTCAGTTTGGGCGAGAACCTAGAAATGCCGACAGTAGAGCCAAAAAACTAAAAACCGGAAGACGGCCATATTCCCGCAACGAGGGTCCAAATTCAAAAACTTCAAATTAAAACCTTTCGTTTTGACGAGACCTATATGGTCCGTACCATTATTTTTTTTCAAAAATTGAATGCTCCTATGTTACTGCATTTTTAGATTGTTTGAGAAGATTTTTTTTATATTATCCATGAATATTTCCGCTAATATTGGGCTAAGTGGGTTACTAATTATTATTAACGGTTCTTTGCTAAGATATGTTTAATTATTATTATTGAAGTGAAATAATTTTAGTCAATACAAGTTCTTAACAGGTTTAATATTTCTAGGTGAATTACTGGATTTGCGTGATTATGTTCTAATTGTTTTGTATTATTAACTAGGTTAATGTGTTTTTTGTTTTATCTATTAATTCCTGTGAATTTTTCATGGAATATTTGGGTGTGAAATTTGTGTATTTTTGGAGAACATTAATGAGAAATTTGAAAGAAGGGCTGTCAAGTATGATACGACAGGTCTAATTGGGTATCTAACCCTCTTTATGAAGTTTGATAAGGGAATGTAATTGTGGGGCTTGAGGATTTGGTAAAAGTGACAAACTACACTGTAATGATTCCAATAAAATATACATTGTTAGAGCCTAGAGAGAAAAAATCGTACATCCGAAACATAAACGGAGTTTTTATTTACAAAAAAGCGACTCTAATTTACGAACCAATTAGGTATTAGAAGAATTTCTTAGAAGAATTAGAATTATAATGAAAAATTAGAAAAAAAAACTTCAATGAAGACTTTGAAATATTACATACAGGCAATGTGTAACCGTTCTTTCAACAACTTCAGTAACCGTTCCAGTCGTTGCTCTTTTTATTAATTATTGATTATTTCTGTGACGATTATTTTGATCGCACGGTATATTCAGTTTGTCGAGTTTCACTCCGTATAGCTGTCGGTTGCGTACTGCGACGCACGGCGATACTATCGTTCGGCACCATTCGGTTCCGCCCTCGGTTGCCTGCCTTGTAAGGACAAGGCTCTAAAGTAGGACAGCAGTCGGTTGATGGTTAGAAAAATCCTTACTGAATTCAAGAATAGCAGCTAAGCAAGTCCTTTGTTCGCTCAGTCGAGGAATTCGCCCATTTTCCCTGGGTGCATTTGCCTTGTCCACCAGGATTTCACCTCAAGCGACGTGAAGGACCAGTAAGCCGGACGCCGAAGCGGTGCCATCCACCATCCAGCACGTAAACACCACACCGGTACCAGTACCAGTACTACTTAGTACCAGTACTGAACCCGCTTTTTGAAACAGGTGGTGATGTTCCCTGTACCGTTACATCATTGATAGATACTCAATTAGACCTCTCGTATCATACTTGACAGCCCTTCTTTCAAATTTCTCATTAATGTTCTCCAAAAATACACAAATTTCACACCCAAATATTCCATGAAAAATTAACATGAATTAATAGATAAAACAAAAAACACATTAACCTACTTAATAATACAAAACAATTAGAACATAATCACGTAAATCCAGTAATTCACCTAGAAATATTAAACCTGTTAAAAACTTGTCTTGACTAAAATTATTTCACTTCAATAATAATAATTAAACATATCTTAGCAAAGAACGGTTAATAATAATTAGTAACCCACTTAGCCCAATATTAGCGGAAATATTCATGGATAATATAAAAAAAATCTTCTCAAACAATCTAAAAATGCAGTAACATAGGAGCATTCAATTTTTGAAAACAAAATAATGGTACGGACATTAAATTAAGTAATTGTACCCTTCACTTGGTGTCTAAATTGTTGAGTTTTCATTTTACTATTTATTATAAAAACTAAATTTTACCTGTTCACTTTTAAAGTTTTCGAGATCTCACCTTTGCCAAAATATTGACTTAATTTCATTTTTGAGCTAGCTGGCTTCTAAATAGAGCTCTTTACCTCTCCTAAAGTTGCTCCGAGTGGAATTGAACATTATAAATATACCTTACACCTTTCTTGGAAAGAACCATCAGGAATTACCACACCTGTACCTATACAATTCGGTGTCATTTGACTGGTAATGTATACCTTTCCAGGAAACAACCATTGGAGATTACCTTTCTATACCTGCGCATACATATATTAGAGTGTAAACGGGATTTGTAAAAACATTTTATTAAAGTTGCTGTTTCTGATGAAGCTGATATAGTCAGCGAAATAGTTGTTATCCCTGACAAATAAATAAGTGTAAATTAAGACTTCATTTTTGATTTTATTTTAAACATTGTTTTTTCTATTTTTTAAATGGAGTTACACCAAGTATCGGCCTCATATAGTTTACTATTCTTTAGTATTGTGATTATAAGTTCGTATGTAAGTCGCCTGTGCTTGGCGGATCCTACGTGAGTGTCCTGCTTTGGGAAAGACCAGCTTACAAACCTTCGGGAGATACTTTCCCACACCGGAGGACCTGGATACATTAACAACAGTCAAGATGGTCAGCTTCCTCGGAAAGGCTGACCTGATTGGGTTAATGTAGCACGACTAAATGTGAGCCACAACAGACCTTCGGTCTCAGTGGAGGTGTCACTATGATGGCCCACTCACGATAAATCTAAATTTAATCTAAGCTCATATGGATCGTTATACGAGTGCTGTACCTGAACTGAGAAACGGAGTCCCTCACTCCAATATAAAAAATCTCCCTAAATTCAAACCTATATGGACATAAAAACCTAATCTAACTCAGAGGATACCTGTGCTTTAGGGAGTCCTGATACCGTCTCAATTCCAACTCCAAAAAGTAAGCATTATTGTTAATTCTAAGTTAATAGTCTACATGAATACTCCGCAAAGCCGTACGCTGTTGCGTCTGTGGTTATGTATCAAAGACAAGGAGTCGCGGTGGTCTGGGTTTAACCACCTGAACCAAGAAGAGAAAATCTTAACGAAAACATAAATCCTAAAGTAGCAGCCTGATGGGATGCATAACTGAACAGAAGATCAGTCGCCACTGGGCCCAACTTCGGGGCACTTGGCGAATCCCGTTGTAGTTTTTTTATTGAAGATGCACATGCACTGTAGGAAAACCTCTATGACGCGCTGGGAGCGATGCATGAGCGGAGATGTCGATTCACGTTGGCTTTGAATCGTTGAAGGTTGTATTCGTCAGGAAACACGCCCTTTGGAATGTTATTCCAAAGCGATGCCGTTCTATACAAAAAAGAAGTCTGAAATAAGGTTGTACGAGTTCTAACGAGCTGAGCCTGATAAGGATGAGCGTCTGCGGCTCGACGTTTATTTCTGCCTGGTTTTGTTCTAGGTGGGATCAAGCGGGCCCCGTCTTTTGAACACTTCCCATAAGAATGTATGTAAAACTGATAAGGTCAGCTACTTTTCTTCGATGTTCGAGAGTGTCTGAATTTTTTGTCAACTCTGGGTCCCCAATCAAGTGGATGGCTCTTTTCTGAATAGAGTCGAGTAATCTCAGCGTATGTTTAGGAGCTGAGCTCCAAACATGTGAGCAGTGTCGGATTTGAGCCTTGTATTAGAGGAGAAGCTGTTGTGGTGTATAAAATTTCTTCGTGCGGAAGAGTGTTCCAAGTTTTTGAGAAGCACTCTTCGCCAGACCTGCAACATGATCATGCCAAGACATGTTCGCTCCGAGGCTCACTCCAAGTAAACGAAGAGATGACGATGGAGTAAGAGATTGTCCCTTCATCACCATATCTGGCTCCAAAACGTCGTCTTTTCCATCTGTCGTATAAAAAAGGAATATTTCCTTCTTGATAGAAATGTGCATGGATCCAACCTATTCCCAAGAAAGGCAAAAAGACTATACCAACTAACTATCGACCAGTGGCACTGCTATCAGTGATATTCAAGATTACAGAGAAACCATTAACCAACATCTTTTAAAGTACTTGGAACGAGATAATATAATCAGCGACCGCCAATATGGATTCTGCAAACAGAGGTCAACTGGTGACCTTCTCACCTACGTCACCGAGCTGTGGATAGCTTTCGACCGTGTCTGGCATGATGGACTGTTGGCAAAACTGCAGGCTTACGGCATGCCCGAGAAATTCTGCTTGTGGCTTGCGAGTGATCTCGGAGATCGCTCATTACAGGTGGAAGTCGATGGAGTTCTTTCTGAGACATTTTCCATCAATGCCGGCGTGCCCCAGGGATCCATTTTATCTCCGACTCTCTTTCTAATATTTATCAACGACTTGCTTGAAACAACAAAAAATCCAATACACAGTTTTGCCGATGACAGTACACTCATATCTTCTTATGCGCGAACATCTACCACTGACGCACAGACTCGCAGGGACCAAGAAGTTGCCATACTTATCAATGACTTACAAGACATTCTAGCTTGGGGTGACAGAAAATAAAGTTCAATTTATTGCTGGAAAAACCCTAGCAGTCATCTCCTCCAAAAAGGTCAACGTTTTGGAGCCAGATATGTTGATGGCGGGACACTCTCTTACTCCAGCGTCATTTCTTTGTTTACTTGGAGTGAGCCTCGGAGCGAACATGTCTTGGCATGATCATGTTGCAGGTCTGGCGAAGAGTGCTTCTCAAAAACTTGGAACACTCTTCCGCACGAAGAAATTTTATACACCACAACAGCTTCTCCTCTTATACAAGGCTCAAATCCGACCATCTTTGGAGTACTGCTCACATGTTTGGAGCTCAGCTCCTAAACATACGCTGAGACTACTCGACTCTATCCAAAAAAGAGCAATACACTTGATTGGGGACCCAGATTTGACAACAAATTTAGACACTCTCGAACATCGAAGAAGAGTAGCTGACCTGAGTCTGTTTTAGAGATATTTTTATGGGAAATGTTCAAAAGACGTGGCCCGCTTGATTCCACCTAGAACAAGGCCGGGCAGAAATACACGTCGAGCCGCAGACGCTCATCTTTATCAGGTTCAGCTCGTTACACCTCTTACCACCCTATTTCAGATTTCTTTTATGTATAGAACCGCATCACTTTGGAATAGCATTCTAAAGGGCGTGTTTCGCAAAGTATACAACCTACAGCGATTCAAGGCCAACGTGAATCGACATCTCCGCTCATGCACTGCTCCCAGAGCGTGAGCGTCATAGGGATGTCCCTGCAGTGCGTGTGCATTTTAAATTAAAAAAATGCCCCCGTGTATGGATATAAAGTGTAAAATGGCGTCCTTGAAGTAGGTATAACCTCTTGAAAGTTCAATCAGGTAGAGATAAGATCCATAATTCCAAAAGGAATTCCAGGGAGAGAAAAGGAAGTACTAGTAAGATTAAGACTAGGAAAGATTAAGTTCAATTGAACCTTAGTTAACCTTTAAGTGATAACGCGGTGTCTCTCAGACACTGACACATTTTCAATGTGCTATATTTTTGTTATTACTTTTGAAATAATTTTTTCCGTTCGTGTATTCTTTCACTGTACCTTTAGGAAACTAAAGCCAAAATTTCATAATTTTTGTGCACACAGAAAGCGAGTAATAAATTTTTTAAGTATAGCATGTCCTGTTCTGTGTCTGGCAGACACCGGGTTACCGTAAAGAATACTTTATTTTTATGATTAATTACACCGAATTGTGGGTAAAGCAAACATAAATATTGCTTTGTATAAACTTTTCATTCATCGAAAGGAAGTAAATAACTGTCTCATAAAGAACAATATTTTCTATTATCCTCTTCAGGTTCCTAAAAGAACTATGCAATTACGTTTGCTTCAATTTATTGCACATCTCAGAAAGTAACATAATGCAGTTTATTGCAACCATAAATAAAAAAAATAAAAAAAATATAATCAAATATTTATTGATTATATTTTATTGCCACCTGTTGACTAGGAATTTTAACTTAATTTTTTGAGATTGTTATTTTAAAAGTGAAATTTTTTATTTTTTGTCAAATAAAAAATAATTAAACACAAATGTATCCGATTATTATAGGTTCAAAAAATTAAATAACAAGCAAATATTAACACAAAAATATTGCATAACCCCCCAATGATGCATTAATGTCTTCCGTGCCTGTGAGACACCGCGTTGGCGTAAGAGTAAGTCGTTCCACCTTACCACTTAAAGGTTAAACAAATAAGATTGTTTCTTACCCGAATAATGTCGGTCGTTGAAAGATAATTGAAGGGAAATCTGAGCGTCGTCTGGACAGCTTCAAGATTTAGAGAAATGGCGCCATAGGCGGAAAAATTGCGCTGATGGATAAAAAATACTTGTTTTGAGTACCTAGTTAGAATAGGGTCAGACATGAAATCTGTAATGTTGTCTGAGAGTAGAAAACTCTAAACTGACTTCGATCTATGCCAAACGACTAATTATTTTCCTCAACAGGTGGTGCTATGGTGTCAAAAATAAAATAATTAATGTTTCTATTCGTAAAAGGATGACGTTTTAAAGGATTTACTTCAAAAACGATGTAACCACAACCACGTTACAACATAATACAAGTGGACTAAATATCACAAAAATGCCAATGTGAAAGCTCTTAATAGAAAAAGGAATCTTAGACTGAAAGTATTCATAAAGGAGAGAATATAAAAATTGAGTCTTCTTTGGTACGACAAATTTATTTATCAAGCTATTAACTTGAGTGCCCTACCAGTTTCGGCCAATTGCCATCTTCAGGGGCTAGACTCAACTGTAAGAAAATAAATAATAAGTATTAGAGTAAAATCTAGTAGGCAAAACAAAAATGAAATAATAAGAAACAAGAAAAAACCTTTAAGATGAGAAAGACAAAATTAGGTAATTGAGGTAATTGAGAAAAATAGCTTAAATTGATAGGCTATTAACGGAGAATTATCTACGAAGAGGAAAAATGTGAATATTAAGGTGTAAAAATACAGCTAAGATCAATATGATAAAAATGTAAACACTAAGAATATAAAAGGAACTTACAGTTAAGCTGGTGGGAAATACCCCAAGCTATGCATGTTAAAATAAAGAAGGAGTATCTCACACATGAGATAAAAAACGGAATCGTGTGTCTAAAGTTAAAATATTAAAAATCGAACAAAGGTAGCCAAGGATGAAAACGTTCGGCCATCTTAGTCTGAACTACTTGTCATTTGCAGATTTCCATCCCGCTCCAGGAGCTTATCTGACAACGCAGTCGCCTTGGTTTTGTTCCAGATCCTTCAGACTCCTGGAGCGGGATGGAAATCTGCCAATGACAAGTTGTCAGAGTCCACAACAACAAATACAACGAAGAGCGGACCGTATTTAATGAGGGAAGTATAGTTTCCAGCAGTCCGGGAGACAACCAACGAATAATGAAGCATGTAAATGTGTTTGCCTACACATCAAATGAACAGCATTCGCGGAAGCTAAAACCAGTAGTCCACTATAAAGTACAAAATAAAACAAAAAACTTTAAAACGACAATGAACAACTTAAGTCACAAAATCTAAAAACTTTAAAAAACTTTTAAAAAACTTAAAAAAAACTACAAGAAAGAGGGAAGTTGCATATCCTAATCAAGTAGTCATGTAAAAACTACAAGGTAACTACAAAGTGACAAGAGTGGCCAGACAGCAGGCTCCAAAATCAGTCCGAAAAAACAGGGGTATGGATACACTGATATATCAAAAACGAGGTAGGGAAGGGTAGAAGTCGCCAATGAAGGAGACAGGCACAACTATTGAGGGTTTTATCTTAAAAATTGAGAAAACTTAAAAACTCGGGGAAAAACCTGTTATATGACGCCCCGGAACTCATAAACAAGGGTGTGAGAACACTAAAGATGTCTGGTTGGTTCTGTACTTGGTAAGCATTCAAAGTGGTGAAACGTGAGTTGTTGGAATGTAGGAAAATCTCGATCTCCTCTAGAACAGATTGTCTCAGGCTATAGGGTGATCTGTGAAGAATATGTGCATCTCTCGAAGGGTCAAAAGAGTGTTGGTTAATCCTCAAATGTTTCCCGAAAACTGACTTATCGGTTGAGGTCTGTTGACTTCTTAGATGTTCATTGATGCGAGTTTGTAGAGTACGACCCGTCCTCCCAACATACACAGCGTTGCAACCTGGGTTTCCGCAATTAAGTCTATAGACTCCGCTTTGTGAGAGAGTCGGTGTAACATCTTTATTATGTACAAATAGATTGTAACGAAATCCAAGGCTTTCGTTGGTAATTATTATTTATTTGCATTATTAGAGCGGTTTATCAAGAGTGATACAGTTTTTACGACAGTGATTAGCAGGTTATCTCCGCCAGCACCGGCTATATAAACAGAACCAACTAAGAAGCCAGCCAGAGGATCCGAGGTACTGACTCGAGAACCACTCTCCCTCCCTGTGAATTGAGCTCGGAGGTCACCCAGGGGCATGTATTGAATGCACCCTGTCCCATTTACATAGCCGGCTACAGTAGGTCGATGAAATGAGTCGAACCTAACTGTAACCGGACATCGGCAGACCGACCAGAGTGGAGTGAGCTCTGGACGGCAACCGATTCAGTATAGGGAATCAGTCGGCGCTACGTTGAAGTACCGGCTAATCCCTTCAGTCCCTATCCGGCCTGTATTGAGGGCCGGATTCAGTAACAGCCGTCCCGATGTGGTATTGAGGCATCGGGAACGGAGTTTGTTTCAGATAGCCTCGCCGCCGGAGATATTTCTCCCAGACTCCGTTCCGGCGCGTGTTCCGGAGACTACAGCAGCCGACACGCACTGTGCGACGGTGAGCGGGTGACTGGCGTTGAGGAAGCCAGCCGCGAACCGTTCTGTCGGTCGACCAATCAGCATTAGTACGCGCCCCGACGCAGATATCTACCACCAATTAGACGGACTGTGGAGGACGAGAGCCGGCCCATAGGATACAGTGGTTATCAGTATTAGCAAGACAATTATAGATACGTGTAAATAGAATACTTGTAAATAAAGATTTGTAATTTTTAATTGACTTGTCGCGGGTACAAAGGGGCAGACATCCATCCCTGGGAAATCATCTCTACCCAACAGAAAATCCCGTTACAAGATCATATAGTGTATTGGATGACTTGTAAGCCACCTTGTAACCAAAGTTTTTAAAAACAGAACCCAAAACCGTAGAAATCTCCCCGAAGTAACCAAGGCTAACATATCTAGGTTTTTAGTTATCTTGCTGAGACGCACTATATGCTATGGACCTATTCAACTTCAGCCGTCGACTATTCAAAATCCTCTGTACAAAAGTCCCACTATAACCGTTCTTTGAAGCCAACGTAAAAATCGTATTCAATTCCTTCCTAAAATTTCTGTCTGATAACGGAACCAAAAGGAGTCTATCGATGAGGAAATTGATGCCCGCTCTCTTGTGTGAACCATGATGAGTTGAAACAGCATCTATTAAATGGTCTGTTTGTGTAGGTTTTCTATAAATATCAAAACTTAACTTGTTATTGGATCTCGTCAACAGTAAATCCAAAAAGGGTAATGTGCCATCCTGTTCCACCTCCATAGAGAAATCAACCTTTGTGTGTAGCTGGTTGATAACAGTAAAAAACTCTTGAAGCACTTCTCGGGAACCGGTCCAACACACCACGACGTCGTCCACAGATCTGTGCCAAAATAACACCTTAGAGATAAGGGAAGAACCCATATTAAAAACCAGACTCTGCTCAAAGAAAGACATAAACACCTCAGAAAGGTACGGTGAAAGAGGATTGCCCATCCCCAGACCATCCTGAAATTTGTAAAATTGATCATTGAAAGTGAAAAAATTTTGATCAATGCAAACTTTGACCAATCTAAACGAACTCTCTGCTACTTCATCAGAGAGAGAAGAACCATGCAGAACATTCTTAAAGAGGACAAGAGTCTGTGCTAAAGGTACATTAGTAAAAAGATTAGAAACATCAAACGAGACTAGTAAACTGTTGGGAGGAATCACTTTATCTTTAATCTTGTTGACCAGATCCAAAGAATTCTTAACAGAATAAGGAGAAATGTGGGATGTCTTCTGAAATAAATATCTGGAAAGAAATTTAGAAAGTCTGTAGGCTGGGCCTGAAGATGAACCCTCTAGCCCCTGAAGATGGCAATTGGCCGAAACCGGTAGGGCACTCAAGTTTATAGCTTGATAAATAAATTTGTCGTACCAAAGAAGACTCAATTTTTATATTTTCTCCTTTATCAAATTATGGTCGACACAGTGACGTACAATTTTCATCAATTTATGGAAGTATTCAGCCTAAGTGCAATTGAATAGTAGCCAAAAGTTAATCATCTAGGAGTTACACTAGACAGCTAACTTTTGTGGAAGAAATAAAGGGTCAGCTACCGGAGCTATTCGACCACTAATAATGTGCAGGAACACGACGGAAATGATCTGGGGTTCTAACGTAACCCAGGTGCGATGCGGACGTACAGGAAATAGCCTTGCAAAATGTAGTGAAAATTTTCGCAAAAACGGCCTGTCACAGAATGAACATGAGAATATCCATTGGGATAAGGGGACAATATTAACTATCTGATGGAAACCACATCACTATAGAACTCCTATTTAGGAACTCAATCAATGGAAAATATAGCTGTGAGAAGAACTTCATAGTAATGTTCAGTACTAAAAAGAATAAACAATTAAAATGGCCCTACAAGTTTAATCTCAAAAATCACACCGTAAAATGGTGCACAGACGTATCAAAAATCATCTAAGGAACAGGTTCCGAAACTTTGCACCTTGCATGAAATATTTTGAGTTGATAATTTAATATCTTGACGATTTAATATCGAAACAGGAATTCGCTATCTCTACTGAGAGCCAAGCTGCCATTTAAGCACTAACCTCATCCTCATACATCATCAGTTTCAAATACAGGAGAAAATGTTTACAAAGAAAAAATAAAGAAAGAAGAGAAAAGACGTGGTGCAAATTTCTGGAGAGACCGGATTAGGGCAGGTCGAGATACCCTTGAGAAATATATAATCAAAAAAGATTTAAGTCTGCATCAACGTCAACAAAACATGTTATTTTATAGGACACTGCAAACTCGGAGCACAACTCGGAGCAAGGTTGATATACAAAATGAGCGAACTTGTAGATTCTGACAGAAGGATTAATAATAATGAATAATAAAAGTAGGTCGTTTTGAGTATAAAGCACATACAGTGCATTTTACTAGCCTGCTAGGTGGGTTCGGAGAATTACTCCATCGCCCATAACAGTTGTCATGCTGGCAGTGCCTGAAACTCCAATCGAGAGGAGCTTCCAATATCCAACAGCAGAGCCTTCCAGAGTATCAAATCAAGCACAGACACGTGTTTCGCCCTACTGGGGCTCTTCAGTGTTCTGCATCTGGAGTATCTGGAGGATGCTGTCGGATGAGTGGAAGTTTGGCCGTCTTAAATATATCTCTCTCTCTCTCCCTCTCTCTGACAGAAGGGGTAAGAAATCCCGAATCTCGATACATCCTGGTCGAGTGTCAAATATTTACCAACTAGCGGAAAAACACTTGTCATCTTTAAAATCAATGAAATTCTAAATTTCTTACAAAAAATAGGATTGGATGGGGTGATATAATCAAACGGTTGCCAGAAGGGGAGCCACAAGAGATCTTCTAGATCATAAGTGTCGATATATCTCCATACAATACAAAACAATCCCTGCTTTGAACGTCCACAGTGTATAGAATGAACAACACATGATTCAACGTGTTTGATTTCTTAGTAGGTACCACATTTTTTGCAGACTTTCATCACTGTACTATCACTGTCTATTCTGGTGACATCTGAGAATAGTTTCATGTAATTTGTCATATTTTGAACTTGCACCCCCCACCCTTCCATCTGGCACCCTCCTAATACAAATTTAGGTGGAATTAAATTAGCGATTGTCAAAATAGAAACTTTATATGATACTCTAAATAATACTATAATTTCGTGGTATGAAATTCAAAATTATTGCGAAGAAGGAAGAAAATTAAAAAAAAAATCAAACAATTTTGTGTTTTTAAGGAAAAGTCCAGTGAATAATTTCGTCAAACTTATAACAGTTAGTTTTCCACCATTTACTTAAGAATTTTGTTTATGATTGTCCTTTGTTTATGAGGACACTGTTCACCTCCTAGAGAGTAATTAATTAGATTGATATTTAATGCAATAATTAAAATTCGAATTAAATAAAATTTTATAAGGTCAACATAAATTAATTAAATGTATTATACAACTATTTATAATTAAATAAACTAATTTTAATAAAAATTGGAGGTAAGTTTCATACCCTCACCTTAAATGTGGATCGTATTGAGGAGATTCAGATCCTTCTCTTCTGCTTGCCAACGATGAAGCACCAGTCAGGAACGACAAATTATTCTCATCCAACATCGCCACCTGTCAACAAACGAATATAGCACTTACAATTTCTGCCAAAAGACGCCTCTTACGAGAGGTTCGTGAAATAGATTTTTACATGGACTTAGTCTTAAAACAATATCTCACCTAATGAGAAGGTGAAGAAAAATTTGACTCTAATTTTTCTTCACCTTCTCATTATTACCATGGATACTGGATGAATTTTAGGAGAATTATTATCTCACCTGCATATTAGCTGAAATCTGGTCTCCGTAAAGAGTTGGACTGTGGCTAAGCGTGGGACTTTTCGATGCGGGACCACTCCTATGCACAAGACATTGAATATTGTTAATTAAATGTTTATTTTCTTTCTGATATACAACTACAGTAATTATTGATGAGAGAAACGAACACTAAGAGAGTAAGCGAAGAATGGAAAAATTAGTAAAAACTACGTACCGCTTTGACGTTGACCATTCTCATGGTTAGTTATTACCGAGATTATAAAAAAAATTACGAGAAAATATATAGACGATTATTCAGAATAAGCCTGATATTACAATTTTTTTATTTTTTAACACATCTTAAAATTGACGACTTTATTTTTTTCTTGGGATATGATTTCGACTTAGACTAATCAAAAATTAAGATAAAAACATTTCTTCTATATCTTTATCTGTTCCCAAAAAATATTAATGTTGGGTTTCTTGTTATTTTATATGAAATTATCAACTAGAAGCGTATATTTCTTGCGACATATACACCTATCTCGTACTTATTGGTAGTAACCTATCTACAGAATGTTTGGCAATTACCATCCTTCACGCATGAACGAATGAACACAGCTACAAAAATTGAAGAGCTATCAGGGAATACTTTAGTGATGCTATCAGAGAAACCCACTGCATAGACGGAAGCAACTAGTCTAGTGGAATATTTTAACCCTTTTAGAGGCTGGAGGCATGTTTTTTAGAGCTGTTCATAGCCACCGGATCCACAAGAGTCAAGTGTTGCCAGTCAAATTTCCGTAAAAATTCTGACTCGGCTTCCCCAACTCTTCCTTTATTCTCAAGGGTTCTAAAAGCTAAGGAAAATTTGAAAATATAGCTACAATTTACTGCTTAAATAAACCCAGTCTGTTCCAAGTTCAGGTAGGATGGATTTCCTGCCATGCATGGCGATGAGCAAGGTTTCACAGGTAGCTTAGGTGACTCGGATTTTTAAGTAGATCATTTGAGAACTAACGGCAACGTTCTCTAAAGGCTTCGTTACCAGATATTTTTTTTGGGAATAAATTAGAAGAAGTATACTGGAAATTATGGTAACCCAAAATGTAGAAAGGATGTTCATTGTGAGAAGAAAAAAGAGGAAACCCACTTGAATATATTTTTTGGCAACGGACGTTCAAAAATTCCAATATACACTGATAAAAATAATACCCACGACTGATTTTCTATTATTTCAATTTTGGTGATCGAGGTATCAGAAAGACGTTCGAGTAGTGTAAGTTCTAGATGTAGCTTCGAAAACCACATTTTACTGTTTCCGTAGTTCAGATTCAGAAAGTCAGAGGAATATCAAACTTGTTTCTGAGATAATACTAACTATATATCTTTTCACTGATTATGTCTAAACATTGTGAACCATTTAAGAGAAAAAAGATAAACCTACTATTTCCTGTATGACAGACTTTACCTTCACATAGTCGCAAAATGTCCTGTTTGTGACTGACCGAGAGAGACCACAAAAAAATAAAAATTTAAAAAGAAGTAAAAATGCCATACAGGAATTTACATCAATCCTAAAAAAGTTGATTTAAAGACAGAACATGCAAATATTAAAAAGAGAAAATAGAAAATTTATAAAAATAGTAGAAATGTAAAAAACTATTCAATTACACTTAAAATTTACCTTGTTTTTTGAATTTGTCAAAGGTTTATTAAGTTTTGAACCAACCTTAAGCAACTTATTAATTATTGCAAAGGTACATTCCTTGTATAGGTCTGTGCCTAATACAAGACGCCTAATTTTTCCTGTTTAGGTGAATAATACTTGCCATAAAATATCAGTTGAAAGGATTGTACCTTTGAGACAACAGAATAATGTATATGATTGCTAATTGTGTAGCCTTCTGTATATAAAAGCGCAAGTTGCAACTCTGACAATGTTTTAAGCATAAAAAGGTTTCTAGTGACAAAATGAAAATATGTGATTGTTGAAACTTTCAGGAATGACAAGTAATCCATGCAAAGTGAGTAGTATAGCAGCACTGAATAAGATATGGGGAGACTGCACAGGGCTATTTGTTCCTTCGTTCTATAGGTTTCTTGAACATGGTTTCTCATATGTGTTTATATGTTATGAAAGACATCATATTTCTTAAGGTTGTATAACATAGAGGCCCTCGATATACCAAAGTCCTTTTTATGTCCGCAATGTTTATCATTTTTCATCGAAAAAATCCATTGTATGAAAGCCGCTTATTAGCACTCAAACAATTAAAATATTCAATATTGATTTTACAAGTATTGAAGCTATTGAAATTCCCGAAATTTGTTTTGAGTCACTGAAAGCACCATCCCTAGAAGATTCTTCAATTAACGAGTTTAGTGTAAATTTTCCATTGGCTAAATTACCTATCAACAACGATGCTGTTATACCAGGAATATCCATTTTAATTGGAGCTGATTGATACTGGAAGATGGTGACTGGCAATGTTCAGAAGATCAAGGAAGGTTTCATGGGTGTTGAAACTAGGTTCGGTTGGACACTTCACGGTGTTGGAAATAGTGGTTATAACGAGTATCCATTTTCGTTCGGTATTAACGTCGTTAATAGTTTACATGTTCAGTGTGTACCAGATATCGAGAACTTTGATTTAAAGCAATTTTGGTCATTTGTAGCGATCGAAATAGATAGTGACAATTCTAACGAGAAACATTTAACGAACGAGTTTTCGCGTGACAACATAACGTTTAAAAACAATCGATAATGTGTATCGCTACCGTGGTTAGACTCCAATTAAACTTCGCGAATACAATACTGCGATTCGAGAATACACGAAGAACCTGATGTGCAGAGCTCTCACCGGAGTTAGCGAACGAGTACAGAACCTATTTTATGCCACATAGGGCTGTTTATAGAGACGATAAAGCGACTTCGAAAATTCGTAAACGACATGGCTCCAATTACAAATGAAGGACAAGAATTAACGTTACCAAAACTTCAACTGACATCCGCAGTGTTTGCATCCAGACTTCAAAAATTTTACTTTGACTAACGTAAAGATTAATATCAAGTGTTGCACACTGTGGACTGATTCAAAAATAACGCTACGCTGGATAAATGGATCAAAAGAGAAATGGGAAGAGCACAAAGAAATAACAATTCTGGAAGAAATGGTCGTGTGAGTATTAACTTAATAGTAACTTTAAAGTAAGAGTTGTGGCGCGTTACCATGATCAGAACGTTCCTAACTTCTTTGGAAATTGGTACGAATAACGAAAGTTTTTCAAGGACGAGATGGCAAGATCAGAGCTTGTGATTTTATGACAAGCAACAAGACGATTTTACGACGTCCCATTCAACTACTAATTCCATTGGAAATTATTGCGGCCAGGGAGGATGTGGAAAATTCAAGTTAAGCGACCACCAGGAGCGATGTAATGAAATTAGGAGCATGACGAAGTACATTAGCGGGAAAAGGAACGACCTCCCGTCCCGACTGAAGTCCAGAGAGCAGTGAGGAGACAGTGAACACCTGTAGGCTAACGTGAACGGATACGTTTCATTTTACATTTTGTATCAATTCTTTTCCGTGAATAATAATATTTAGTTTTTGTTATTTCTATCTTAATGCATATAGTGTTTTACGTACTTGGGACTTTTATTACCTTCTAATTGGTTGATTAATTTACATAGTATGCGCTGGAGCTAAAATGATAAACATGGACGCCGAAGCGGCGAACCAATCAGAAAAATTACCACGTATGGCCAGACTCTGGTATATCGAGGGACTCTAGTATAGCCCAGTCCGACTCTCCTGCTTTTAACTTTTATTACTTTTATAAGTTTTATTATCATTTCTAAATATTATAACTATTATTTATAGCTATCTTGTTATGCATGGCATCTGGTTCATCCGATTAATGTTTGTACCTCCGTACATAAAATATGATTTAGTAGCTGTTGCTTCGTTTTGACTCGGGAGATGGAAATGAAAAGTGGACTGTATATTTTAAGAAGGGCTGATACTGGCAATGTATAAAATTATTATTGTCACAGTTTTTATTATCGACTCACCGAAAGTCACTTCTGGCGTGTGTTGATTTTCAATCTCGGTTTTTAAAATAATACCGGCATCGGAACGAAACCGCGAAACCGAATCAGGTGTTCTTCACTCGTCGCGCTCTCTCCGTTGTCTCCCTTTGACTTCTATGCGTCGTACTGGCACTCGATAATGTCCGTGACACCGAGTCACGTCCCGACTACCAGATAGGATATACAAGGTATGGGATATCATATGGCGGGTGAATTATAAATTTGAATTTGAATGAATGAACTTAATTATTTCCCGAACATTCCCCCTACCAAATACTGTGTTTTTTTTTGGTTTATTTTACAAATTGCAATGACTTTTTTACGAAATTTAACTTAAAATGCTACAAGAAACTAAACCAAACAAATTATAAGACTCTGAATGCATTGAACAAATTAGATTGCATCAATCTGTCGGCAATGGACAGATTTACACCACAGGACGTTTGCATGTAGGTACCTATACCTGTACGTATACTGTTACGACCCTGGCAATTCCGTTTCGACCAGCGTGTACCATTTCAACTCTACCATTTCAAAGCGTGTACCATTTCAAAGGTGGCTAATTCTCCTCTTTGATAAGTACTACTCTACCCGGTGAAATAGAATCAGCTGGCTGAGTATGCAACTTTGCTCGTTGCTGTAAGGAATGTAAACATTCATGCTGAAAACGCCTCCAAGTGTCTTGGATTACGTGCTGAACCAATTGCCATCTGTTAAGTCGATTAACTTTTGATTTCCGTTAGGCAGGGTTCGAGTGGCGCTGTTAAGGGTAGCAAAGTCAAAAAATGATCTTGCGTTAACGGCAGAAGATCATTTGATTCCATCCTCAAATAGCCCACCCATATGTGGAACTCCAGGCAGATTAAACTTCCAAGATATAGACTGAGCCTCTGCGGCTCATTTACAATATTCGTTCAAAACTCGGTTTGCCGCTACATAATTAGTCCCGTTGTCACTAATTATCTCGACACAGGTACCGCTTCTGGCGACAAAACGTCGAAGAGCTGCAATAAATGCATCTGTGGTGAGGTCAGAGACCAATTCTAGGTGCACCGCCTTCGCAGCCATACATACGAAGAGACACAAATATGACTTAAGGCGCACCTTGGACCGGTGTTTGACGTATTTAATAGTAAATGGCCCGCCATAATCAATTCCAACTGAAATGGAAGCCTTCAGCTGTTTACTGACTCTAAATGATGGTAAATCGCTTATTAATGGTTGTACTTCCTTAGGTTTTGCGTGAAAGCATTTTTATACAACCAGATGTGCAGGAATTTACAGTTTTTTTCGGCGATATGATCCAAAAATTTGGCTGAGCAGTTTGTGATAACCTATACCCCCTACCCTGAGAATACTCACGAGGCATAGAAACGCATTAAGGGTTTCAAGTAGTTAAGGTAATCTAAAGGGTTTCGAACAAGGCTTGCCCATTTTCAGATTTTGAATTTCCTCCTGGAAGGCAACACTCTGAATTGCTTTAACAATAATCAATAAGCTTTCACGATTTTCTTGAGCGGAAATCTGTTGAGAATAGGATTCCTTTTGTAGTGAGGAAAATCGATTGAGTAATTCAAAATAAAATGTCCCCGCTCGACCTTTACCACTAACGCTGTCGCTGATTTTCGACATTCAGGTCAATCACTGAGCTATCTAAGTTTGTTTCTAAATTAACGAACGGCCATTCTGATTCATCTTGGTGAAGCCAATCAGGGCCTTTGAACCACAATTGATTTTGTAAGAATTCTAACGGATACTGACCCCGAGATGGAGCAATCGCTGGGTTCCTAGCTGACGAAATATGATGCCACGACGACGGAATCGTCAATTCCTAGATTTGACTCTATTTAAGATGAATGATTTTTCACCTATGTGGTGATGATTTTATTCAAGTAAGAGCACAAGTTCTATCTGACCAGCAGTAAATTGAATGTATGTCAAGAACTGATTTGTAAACTCCAACCACAAAATCTACAGGTATGGAAAGAACGTGAGCAGCGATTAGCTCTAATCTAGGGACTGATAACTGTTTGAGAGGAGCTACCTTTGTTTTCCCGCAAATCAGGAAAGTCTGCACAATATTCTTTTGACTAATACGATTAAAAATAACTGCGGAAAGGCCATGAGATGAAGCATCTCAGAATTCATGCAACTGCACCACGGAATCAGATTTCAAACTATTAAGAGGTATGCAGCGTTGGATTTTCAAGCTAGATAAATGTGGAAGTTTATATTTGCCAATTTCTTACCATAGCAATTGAATAAACTTTTTTGCTTGAAGGTTCACAGGTGACAGAAATCCTAAGGGATCGCATATAATACGAGCATTTTCTGACAAGATCTGTCATTTTGTAAAACTTCCATCAGCAGTATTAATTTGATAAAAAAGGATCATTTCCAGGTGAGTATCGAACTCCTAGAATTTTCCAGAAATTAGGTTCATTTGTGTCAAGTGATATAGTCTGATCTTCCTCAGGGATGAATTTCAGAACTTCACTATTATTACTAACCCATTTCCTAAGAATAAAACCTCCTGCTTGCAAGAGAATAATCAACTCGTTTTGCAAAGACAAAGCTTGCTCTATGGAGGGAGTACCTGAGAGAATGTCATCAACAAAGGTATCTTTCAGAATAACTTGCGCAGCTGCAGAGTACTTTGCCTTTTCATCCTCTGCTAACTGGTGCAATGTGCGAATGGCTGAGTATGGACTAGATCTTAAGCCATAAGTAACGGTTTTCACTCGATATTTTTGGATTGGTTCATTCTCAACAAACCTAAACAATTTAAGCTGAAGATCGTGTAATCTAGTTCGAAGCAAAATATTTCGAAACATTTGTTTGATATCCGCAGAAAAAACAATCTAATGCTGTCTGAATCGCGAAAGAATGTCTGCAATATCAGTTTGCAATTTCGGGCCTACAAATTGTTTGTCATTAGTATACAAGTTCTGGTTCAGATTCGCTATCTGGAACAACTTCCAGATGTCCTTATTCGAGATAATCTCTCATGAAGTCGAGATGCGATTTCTTAATGACAGGATTTTCAGCTAGGCGACGCTCTAAGAACAACAGATGATGAGCTGTCTGGTAAGAATCATCTAACGATTCACTATCCTTCAAAGAATCTGTGCTGGCCAAGAAGCTCCATCTGTGACTAAGTTACTAACTAAATTGCGACTGGTAAATTCGAATTGCTAGGCACTATGCTGTCTTTTCTAAGAATATACGGATAACGTTCCACCACAATGAGCAAATCAATTTCTCGTGACTCCATAAACAAGGGATCGGCTAGTGTAATATTCTGCAAATGAGACCAATTGTCAGAGACTTTGACCGAAAAGTTTGGCATATCAGCACAATATTTTGTACTACAGCGTCTAGAGTCTAGCTAGGAGAAGGTTTTCCATTTGGTCTGATAGTGACATTCGTGTGTTCACGTGATTGTGAAGAAGCTTGACCAATACCTTCTATTGGTATAGAAGAGCGTGTCTGTTTTTAACCTAAACGACGTAGACAATGTTGCGAGATAAATGAACCGGGATGCGTTATCTAATAGAGCCCTGACTGGTTGAAACTTTCCATTAGAGTAACACATGTCTAAAACTATGGTGGCAAGAAAAACTTCAGGTTTTGCTTTGGGCAATCGATTTACCGTTAGCGAAGAATTAGGTCGATTTTCATTTGCGTTATTCCCATGAGAACGTGAAAGATTTGCTGTAGGGTGCGATGACGGAGTGATTGGTGGGTTATTAGTGTCCCTATGCAGCAAAGTATGATGTCAGATACACTTACAAACAGATACACTGTGATTTGGTTTAAGACAATTCAGGCAAAATTCGTTTCTTTTGACAACATGAAATCTATCGAGTGGTGATTTGGACAGAAACAATGAACACCTTAAGATGTAATGCGAATCTTTGCATAGTAGGTACGCAACTCTTAAAAGAATCATTTGAAACTAATGAAGTTCTAGTTTTGCTTTCCTTTTTCACGGTAGGCTTGTTACTAACATGAAATGGCAAATCCCTATTAGTTGAGATAATGCTATCAACTCAAACTTAGTATTTAAAACTTGAAACCAATGTTCAAGTGTCTTTGATTTTTTCTAAATAGCTACCTAATTTGTGTTTTTTACTTGAAACAAATATTCAATGTTACGCGGGATTCAGTTACTTAAGAATTGATTGAACTTAAAATGAATATTCAAGTTCATAATTTTTTCAAGAATTAACAAGTTTATAAGTAGGTACCCAACAACCTGTGCTTTTTTCGACAGATTGGTGAATCCTGTCTACAAACACAAATTATTGGCCAGGGGAATGAATTTGGCAAACAATTAACAAGAACAAGTACCTACCTACAATCAATAAAATGCAACTGACCTAATTATCCGGATCGCTCAAGGACCAAGTTTAATGTTGATTCTTTTTGACTCGGGAGACGGAAAAGAAAAGTGGACTGTGTAGGTATTTCAGGAAGGGTTTGTATTGGTTGGCAGTATATAAAATGAATATTGTCACAGTTTTTATTATCACCAAAAATCACTCCTGACGTGTATTGATTTTCAATCTCGGTTTTTAAATAATACCGGCATCGGAAAGAAACCAAATCAGGTGTTCTTCCCTTTGACTTCTAGCGTCCTACTCCTACTGGCTATAAGTTTGAACGTCGTACTCGATAATGTTCGTGACACCGAATCACGTCCCGACTGCCAGATGGGATATACAAGGGATGGGATATCATATGGCGGGAGAATTTTAAATTTGAATTTCAATGAATGAACTTAACTATTTCCCGAGCAGTAGCGGATACTTCAAGTAAATACCTTAGAAGTATTGTTCGTTTGTTAACACTTGTTAGATAGATCTTAAAACTTTGCCTTCGCTCTATAATAATACACAGAATGGCTACACGAGATCAGCAAAGTGCATACAAGATGGATGCGCATGCGGCGTCAAGATAATCTACTGGAGCCATGCATGTGGAACGGCTGGGAAGGATTAAATGACTCAGAGCATTCCGAGTTCTCCAGAATATAGTCGTGGAAATCAGAAAGCGGATATCAGCGAGATATATAGTTTTGCCGAAGTGTTTTGGAAATATTATGTTGAAAAATTAGTACCTACCAATGCATAAAATAAATTCTTTTCAAAACAAAAACATATATGCCTGCAGATTTTTTTAACATAAACTAGTATAATAATAAGCGAGAAGAATCATTTTGAATCTCGAAAAACTGCTCGACAATGAAAAATAATTAGGTAGCTTGAATAAGCATGAATATATAAGAAAAATGTAATTAAGTCCTGGGAAACCATCTACTTATAACTTCTTGCTTAAATTTAAAGAATTGAGAGCTCACAAGTCGCTATACATGGTGAGCATGGAAATTTAAAACATATCGTTATCAAAATTATTTACATGACAGATGATTTTATTTTACTACGTGACTAGTTTTGTGTGTCAATGCCAAGGAAAGTCAAAAAGCTAGCTAATGTGTAGGTACACTTTTAGCTATTTTAAGTTAATAATACAATATGCATGTCTACATCACAAATGAGATGAAGCAATTAATAGGATATCATTTATAATTTCCAAGTAATCAATGCTTATTAAGCTCCGCAGTGATTTACAAGCTCGCAGTAAATACGCATGCAGGCGTGAGAAACAGCGGCACTGGCAGAAGATCTTCCGAAAACACTTTTGAAGTAATCGCAACGCAGAAGTTTTAAGCACTATTATTACTATTTGCGACCAGCTAGTGGACTGGTACTAATGGTTTAAACTTCAAAAATTTAATAGCACTTATCTTCAGTATATTTTTCGTGTGCACAATGACAGTTGACGATTAAAACATTACAAGATTTTTGCTCCTTCGTTGCCATTTATTCCAAAGTTAGGCTTAAATTTTCGGACAATTGTTAGTAGCACACAATATATGGATCATGTAAGGATCAGGTAGGATAAAGAGGAAAATGACTTGCATATCTATGGTTGTGTACGTATACATCTACAGACATGACAATACTCGGGCAATGATAAGGATATGAACAAGGTTTGAACGTGAAATAGAGGCGTCCGTTCAGCAAACAGACGGCGGTGTCGGTCGTCTGCATATTCACTTGAGTGACCAACACTGCCGCCTTGGGATGGAAGGAACGACAACCGCTCAGGTGCCTCAGGTTCGGTAGCTCGTTGTCGCCTTGACTAACAACGGTAAGTGTAAAATACATTCATATAATAATGTATCGATAAGAGGACACAAGGAGCATACCGGGTGGATAATCTATAAGTTGACTGATTTAATTTAAAAAAATACGTTTATAAATATTATAGTTATACCTTAATGGGTTATAGACGCTTCAGGAATTTGGCATGGTACTTATACCTACGCTAAAACTACAATTGCGTTATTTATTTAAATGATGTTATATGCTTTTTTCAAAGGCAAAAACTACGATGAAAAATACCCCATTTATGAAGATAGGTAACCTATGAAGATAAGATGTTCTAAGATAAAATATTCAGCCAAGAAAAACTATTACACATTGCAGGCTTTTGAGCAACACGCTTTAATGAAAATGTAACTTTTCCCAAGTTTTATTATTAATCACATGGATTGGGCAAGCATGTACAAGGAAATACCATTAAAAGAAAATAATTAGGTCTACTATTGCATCAGACGCCTGTTAAAATTCATTTTTACCTACAGCTGCAAAGGTACATTTATTTTAAATATCTAATTACTGTCGATTTTGGAAAATTCGAAAAGTCTCTCTTGTCGTCATCATTTCACTAGGGACTAGAGCGAGCCAATAGAGGTTTTTTCTTGACAAAAATAGTAACACAATACCGCCGTTACTATTGCCATCACACGCGGAATAGCTCCACATCTTAACTATACAGTTTTTTTTTACTCAAGTTTATCATTTTTTTTATTGGTCATTTTTTTATTTTTTTTTTTAAAGGGGGAGCATCGGTCTTCACTATGTAGTTAATACAAAGTCGCTCCACACCGGTAATATGGGTTTGGTGCCTCTTGCTCATACACCCAGCCTCAAGTATGCCAAATAAATAGTAGAAAGGATAACACAGACACCCAGGCCTTCACCGATAATCGAACTCAGTCCGCCGGGTCCAGTGATTCAGCAGACCGCCCACTGAACCACTCGGTCACCAGTGTGCTCTATTATTGATCATTTAATACAATAATAGTTTTTTTTTTTGCTTATAGAAGAAAAACTGATGGAGCAATGTAAATAGTCCAATAGAGAAATTGTAGAGAATTAAAATATGAAGATATGAGAGCTGAAACAACCCGATCGGTTTATTATTAAGGGAAAAACCGCAAATGAAAAACAAACAAAAAAGTTGTTTTTACAAAAATTCGTTACGTAGCCATTTTCTAAGTAGTAGTGCAGGCCCATTTTTTTTGTGCAGACACATTTCTTTTCATTTTGTAGTAGTAGTATGGTGGGTTGGGGTGGTGCACCCCAAGCGACTAGACCACCGAGGGCCCTTTTCGCCGTACCCGAACCATGGTGAAACTCCTACTCGAACCTCCCGGACCTTTTAATAAAGGCCAGAAGATTGTTGTATGAGAGGAGTTTCATTTCTTCCTCTTGTAGCTCCTCAGACCCAAAAATGTTGAGCCTGAGGCTGCTATATACTTCGCATACGCCTATATAATGGTAGGAGTCCTTGTCATCCATTCCGCATTTTGGGCAGACCGGGTCCCGAGTGATCCCCATAACTTGTAGGTGTCTGTTCAGACTGCTGTGACCGGTGAGAGCCCCGACTAGTAGTCTGAGTTCTTTCCGTTTCATTCTGGACATGCTGGTCCATCTGTTTCCGATCGGACCGGCCAGAAACAGCCTGGTCTGTCTGCAGCCTGGTGCTGTTTCCCAGTGGTTCTCTACACCCTTGCGAGTCCATTCTTTTATAGATTCTTTGAAAAGATTTTTGGTCAGACCCAGTACAGGTTCTGGTCCACAAAAGGTTTCCCTGGTCTCGAGCTTCGCGTAGTGGTCTGAAATCTCGTTGCCTGGTACACCTGAGTGTGCGGGAACCCATACGAGATGCACTGATTTACTGTCCGCCAGTCTGTTCAGTGCCTCGGCACACTCCTGGACCAGTGGGGAGCTGGTTCCGTGTATGTGCCCAGCGCTTTCGCGGCGGCCTGACTATCTGTGCATATGTATATCCGTCCGTTCCTTGGCTTCTGTTATCTGCTCCAATCTAGCTGCTTGCAGAATAGCATAAATCTCCGCCTGGAAGACGGTTGTGGTAGACCCAAGAGGGAAGGATCTTCCCAGTTTCCGTCCAGCCAGGTAGAGCCCCGCTCCTATGTAGCCATTTTTGTTCCTGGAGCCGTCTGTGAAACAAACTAGTCCTCCCGGTTCGAAGGCTACCTCTCTTTTTTCCCACTTTTCCTTTTCAGGAATTTGCAGGATAAATTTCATATTTTATCTGTTGTTCCTTATTTTTGGTGTAGCCATAAGGTCTGAGATTGGTATCTCCATCTCAGCAACATTGGCTATCTCTGTAAGTCTTTTGTATCCTCCGCCTTTCCATATTCCCGAATCCCGCATTCTTAGGTGGGCCGCCATGGGCTCCCCTTTTATCCAAATGGGTCTTCTCATTTTAATTCTCAACATTTCTCCATTGGGACCATTTGCATTGCTCCATTAGTTTTTCTCTTATAAAAACAATAAAAAGCACTAAATTGTTATTATATAGCCAAAGAAAATGATAAACTCGATCAGAAAACTGTGCAGTTAAGATCTGGGGGCTATTCCGAGTGTCATGGCACCGGCGGCGGTATTCCGTTACTATTTTTGTCAAAATCCGATGATTTAAGAGCCCTGTTGCTTGGCCTACACCTCGAAAAAAGGATTTCTAATAAAACATAAAGATAATCAGGCATGAGAATGAAAATGGCTACGAACGAGCCAAAGAGCACTTAGTAACATAGGCCATACCTACCTACTTAAATAATCATAATCCGATAATCGGTGTTCGCCGACTATCTCGAAATTTCCTGAACTCGGAAAGTCGGGTTTCGATTTAAAATTTTATCTGGGTGGGCCAGGACTCTGGGGAGGGCGAAGCCCACCTGCCCCCCTCCTTTGCTACGCCCTTGTCTAATAAAAAGAGGTTTAAATATTTTTAGAAAGGCTCCAAGTTTATTTATGAGTTAGAGTTATGACAAGTGATTGAACCAGCCTTATAGTTAGACATAATTTAAAATTAGTCCCTTCTAGAAAACTTCTAATCTGAAAACATTCATGTTAATATAATTGAGCAACTGAAAAGAAAATAAGATGCAACACTTCGACATAAATGGAAAAATTTAGAACCTAACTGAAATCATTCTATAGAATTACTGACAGAGGAAGCCACCGAATCCGTAACACTTTTTACAACTCCTAACTGCAATCATGATTAACCCAAAAGAGTCTATAAATGACTTGAAGCCAAACTTAAAATTTTAATTAATTTATCAAAAAAAGCAGGCAACCATAAATTGACCATCCGGTATGTAATTAAAAAGGCAAAGGTATAACAGGCAAGGCCTATGACAGCGCGGGACGTCCTAATGCATGGTTACTGACTGCATGTGCTTACTGTGCGCAGTGGGGTGGAGTGGGTGACGGGGTTGGGTCATATTTCCGCGGCCGGCCACGCGACAAGTGGCGCCGCTTCACGAATTCAGCATCGTCCACCATCCAAAATGACCCGAAGTCGTCTTCGTAACGAACGAAACACTTGTGCAGCGACAGATTCGTACGTATCGCATTCTATACGTAGTAGTGGTAGTGAGTGGATACACCCATCATGAGATCCAAGAAAGAGAAAGACAACAATAAAAGTAATATTCAATCAATTAAACGTGTGTAACAAGTAGGCACTAAAATTGTTAATGGTGAGGACGGATTCATCCTGGTCTGGACTGACTGAGTCGTTGAGCGGTCATGCAGGCCGGTTGAGTCTGATCCAGTTTTCGGTTTTAAGTCAGTTGGCGATCTCTATATCATTATCCATACAGGGCACAGAGAGGCAGGAGATGGATTAAGGGAAGGCCAGTAGTGGCAGGTTGACTTAGGCTTACATCCTTGAAGCCCCAAAGTCGAGCCTGCCCCAACCAGAATATGAGATTTATGTAGATTAGTCACCCAAGCCGGCAGCGGCTCCGCATGCTGTTATTAACGAGTAGAAGGAAGGGGAATGGGTCGTGAGGTCGATAGAGGTACGGGTGCTCTGTGAGTGCTTCAGGATACCACCCTTGTACCGCGTTCATACCATGGATAACGCCACACCAACCCTCATGTTCTATGTATTTCTAAGGGTGCCACAAATACACACTCACACTCGACTTACACACGCAAGCCAACTTGTTAATAACAACAACCACATAGGTATATGTACTTGTACTTAGGTTATCTATATAACGAGAAGACCAAGACAAATAGTAGGTAAGAACTATCATAGGTAAATACTTAAACATGACATGGTGATTTGCGTGTAATAAAATCATTGCAGAGTAATAATAATTAATAATAATGTAAATATATAAAAAGTCACAAGACAAATCACACATAATGGCAAGTCAAATGGCTATTAAATATAAGTATAAGTAGTAAAAAAGTAATAAAGAGAGATATATAAAAATATTAGGTGAATAAATAGATAGCAGGACCTCGATGCTGTGACGTACCCTACGATTGGCTGCGGAGGTAAGGGACCTGTTGTAGAGCACCTCTGTGGTCGTCTCTTGTAGAACTCCACTTCGTCGACTGTCCAGACTGCACCCTTAACGTTCTCCACACGCATGAAACATTTGTGGAGAGACAGGTTGTGGCGAACTGCGTTCTGATAACAGATTAAACACTACCAAGTAAGAGAGCTATTTTGTCTTGGTAATCCAGACATGCGTCGTGGTCTCCGACACAGCGCCACCTGGCGGTGGCTGACCAACTCATTCTGTAAGCACTAACTAGGGATTTCCAAGGGCATAAGCCTCAAGGCTCCTTACATTCATTCGCTCACAACAATCTCACCTTACAAACGACTGAGGCTTCTGCCAGACAAGGCTCTGTCTTGTCAGTGGGTGAAAATGATACATGTCATGTGTCAACGTGCGTGTGTGTACCTATATCTATATCAATGTATTCCACTGTCATCCTGTAACGTGGCACTTATAAATTACCCCTGGAATTGATATTTAATATATCTTGTATCCACCAGTCTCTTTTTAGATTACACTGGGGTCCTTCTCCCTTTTACTTGTATTTTTGCATCTTTAATTGTATATATGCATATATGTTAAATCTATCAGAAGAATTCAGACGGTGACGAAACGTGTCGTGCCTATACAGGATGTCCCAGTTTTTTTCCCGCAAAATTTATATTTAGATAGTAAAATTTCTTCCGAGCAAAACGTTTCCAGTAAACTTGATATTACACCTCAAAATTTTCTAAAGCATTAGGCAAACGATTTCCAGATCATACAAAAGCTTTAGTTGAATTACTATTAGAAATTGGGTCAATAAACTCTTGAATATTCTCGGATTTTCGTTTATTATTGGGAATTGGATTCCATTTTAAAAACATTCACAATTACACGATTAATTCAACGTTTTGACTCCGCTCGGAGCCTTGTTCTCAAAAATTTTTAATAAAAACTACAAAAGTATAATAAATGTGGGATATCTTAAAATATCACCGTCTGTTTGAAATTTACCTTGACATTCTATTCCAAAACATGTTTATTTTTAAGAAGACAGAAGGCAAGTAGGCAAGTATACTTAACGATTAATTCATAAAAGAGAGAATTGCAGGTCAATGAGTATAAAGCACATAGAGTGCAATTACTAGCCTGTTAGATGGGGTCGGAGAATTCCTCCATCGCCCTACAGTTGTCATGATGGCAGTGCCCGAAACTCCAACTAGAGAGTTTGCTTCCGCATCCAACAGCAGAGCCTTCCAGAGTACCAGAACAAGCACAGACACGTGTTTCGTTCTACTGGAACTCATCAGTGTGCTGCATCTGGAGTATCCGGAGGATGCTGTCGGATGATGGGAAGTTGGCCCCTCTTAAGCCAAGAATTAACACGGATCTCCGTGTGGTGTAAATAGAGCGACATCTAGCTGTCAGTTTAAAAAACTAACCGTGAGTTCACTCTAAGTTAATTGCAGTTCCAGACACTACCAAAGCCAGTCGATGACAATCGAATAATGAAGAAGACAGAAGGCAAGTATACTCAACGATTAATTCATAAAAGAATGAATTGCAGGTCGATGAGTATAAAGCACATAAAGTGCAAATTACTAGCCTGTTAGGTGGGTTCGGAGAATTCCTCCATCGCCCATAACAGTTGTCATGCTGGCAGTGCCCGAAACTCCAACCAGAGAGTTTGCTTCCGCATCCAACAGAATCCTCCAGATACTCCAGATGCAGCACACTAATGAGTTCCAGTAGAACGAAACACGTGTCTGTGCTTGTTCTGGTACTCTGGAAGGCTCTGCTGTTGGATGCGGAAGCAAACTCTCTAGTTGGAGTTTCGGGCACTGCTATCATGACAACTGTTAGGGCGTTGAGGTATTCTCCGACCCCATCTAACAGGCTAGTAATTGCACTCTATGTGCTTTATACTCATTGACCTGCGATTCACTCTTTTATGAATGTTTATTTTTGTTTTATTTTGTTTTTCTAAATTATTATCTAATCATGAATTTGTAGTTTTAAAATCAGTCTGTTATTGTTATTGTTAAGCTATTGTTCATATTTTTGTTTTTTTGTATTTGGCAGGATCTTATTATTAGAATGTTGTGGTCTGAAGGTTTCGTATTGGTAAATTTCGTGTAGGTGCTTCTGGCCATCTATGTGCTGACATATGGACTTATTTAAATATAATATTGTTTTCTTGGCGTTAAATTATTTATTTTAAAGACAATTTGTATTGACCATTTTTTAAATTATTTAATGAGATTCATTATATTTTATGATAGTAAATCTGGGAGAGGTTGTCTACGCCTTTTTCATAATTCATGGCTTTTTTTCTCTTTCCATTTGGATCATTTCTTTGATAGATGTCTTTAGCTATTTTGTTCTGTATTTTGGATTCTTGTTCACTGTAACTGATACAATAATTGATTCAAATTAAAGGGGAAAAATGACGTAAATTATTACAGAACAGACAAAGACAACTTATCCCAGATTTACTATACACTATCATAAAATAATCAATCCTATAAAATATTTTTAAAAATAGTAAATACAAATTGCTTGAAAAACAAATAATTTAAATACGCTAAAAAAACAACATGATTTAAATAAGTTAAAAAACAACATGATTTAAATAAGTTCATATAGCCTCGAAACAAGGTTTTGACAGGAAGTGATTAATTTCATTCAAAACCTTCTACCCGCAACATCAAAATACAAAAACAAAAGTATGAACAATTACTTCAAACTGATTTTAAAACTACAAATTCATGATTAGATAATAATTTAGAAAAACAAAATAAAACAATAATAAAAGGGATGATAAATAAAACACTAATGTTTTAAAAAATTCTACTATACAGGGTGCACCATGTATCCTTCTCTATATTGCTCCTATATCTCCTAACGCTAACAGATACAGGGTTGGTTAAACAAATCCAAAGAAGTGCAATTTTGTGGCCATCTTGATTCCGTCGAGACATACAAGATATCTGTGACCGTTCCTGAAATATCCTGAAAAAACTGAAAAATCGAGATTTCTTATTTTTTCCATATCTTTTTTATTATTGGAGATTAATGAATAATTTTTTGTGGGCTTACATAAGTCGTCCAGAGCTACCCATCTGACATTTCAAAAATTTTCAAAGCCGACTAGATCCCAGAGTTTTCATAGTCAACTTTCGGTTTTCTTATAGCCACCATATTGTTTTTTTATGTTGTTCGATATAAAAAAAATCATAAAAACTAAAAATTGTTAAACTTCAGAGAATAAATTAAAAAAAAATATTCTTCTTTTTTCTTTACAAAAAATACACATTTTTAGACCGAATTTCATAGATAAATTAAAAAACCATAAGGCAAACTCTATTTCGGCGTATTTTACAAATGTCGACGTTTTTCGACGATTTTTTTTAGGTTTTTCTTTGAAAAAAGAAAAATTAAAATTAAAAAAAAAATTTTGAAGTTTATTAATTTTTGGTTTCCATTATTTTTTTCATATCGAACGACATAAAAAAATAATATGGCGGCCATAAGAAAAACGAAAGTTGACTGTGAAAACTCTTGGATCTAGTAGGCCTTGAAAATTTTTGAAATGTCAGATTGATAGCTCTCAACGGCTTATGTAAGCCTACAAAAAATTATTAATAAAAAAAGATATGACGAAAATAAGAAATCTCGATTTTTCAGTTTTTTCAGGATATTTCAGGAACGGTCACAGATATCTTGCATGTCTTGACGGATTCGAGATGGCCACAAAACTGCGCATCTTTTTTTTAATTTAACCGTCCCTGTATCTCTTAGCGTTCAGGAGATAGCAATATAGAGAAGGATACATGGTGCACCCTGTATATTGATGGAAATATAAACGTTATTACATGTGTTTCGCTACTTTTAAAAATAGCATCTTCAGACGTGTGTAAATAAAATTATTGATATAGTAACATAGCGACAGTATGGCAACCTAAGTGATCATAAAACAAAGTAACTATTTTAAATGAATTTTTAACAGAATTATAACTAGATCATAATATAGTTTCTTCAGAATCTTGTTAGTTGTCAAGAAGAAAATCAAGTACTGGAGAACGATACGTGTCTAGCTGTTCATTTATTACTGTGTATTGTTGATTATGTAAATGTCTTTGGACCTCTAGAGATTCTAGAAAATTTAATTTAAAATAATGATCACAATGATGTAGTAATTCAATTTTGTTGTTTGCTGTTAGAGTGTGATTGTTTTCTATTAAGTGTTTTGCAAAATTTGATCTTTCTGGATGTTTGAGTCTATAGGAGTTTAGGTGTTCGTTGTATCTAATTTATAGGTTTCTACAAGTCTATCCTATATAAACTGAATTACAATGAGAACAGTTTAATCGATAAATTCCAGGTTTCTGTAATTTAGATAACTTTTCCTTTGCATTCAGCAATATAGAACAATTGCTCATAAAAGATTTGAATGAAATATTAAATGTAGTGGTGTTAGAAATTATCTTTGATATTTGTGTTGAAAAATGTTTCCAAAGTACGTTAGTGATGAATATTTTCTGATTTCATTGTTTTGTTGAAGATAAATGAGGTTTATGGCTAATTTGTGTTGTTTTTTTGTGTAATAAGTCGTATATTAATGTTTTTCAATAACCGTTCCCTATTGCAATTTGATAATAGAAATTTCTCTGTTAAAGTTGTTTACTGACATTGGTATCGTAACAGCTCTGTGTATCAATTAATTCTTATATGCTAAAAGTTTGTGTAAAATTGGATGATTTGAATCATATGGTATTGTCATATTTATATGTGTTGGTTTTCTATAAACAGAAAAGTCAAACGATTATTCAATCTCGTGATAGACAAGTCTAAAAAGTTTATACAGTTATTTTCTTCACATTCTACAGTAAACTTAATATTTGGATGCAAGCTATTGATGAAATTAAAAAAAGTTATCTAACTGTCTAGTCTAGAGGAACTTACAAAACAAGAAATAACATCGTCTACATACCTAAACCAAAACTTGATGTTATCTGCTTTATCTGAATGGAAGATTTTCTTTTCAAGACTATTCATGAAAATATGTATCTGCTAAAATCGGAGCAATTGGACTACCCATTGGAAGACCTTCATTTTAAAGGTAGAACTTATTATCAAAGGAAAAGTAATTTTGGGATATGCAAACATTGAATAAATCCATTACCTACTCCAAAAATAAAATGTTTAGAATGGCATGTCAATGATAAGTTTTAAACAAACTTGGTAGGTTGTACTTTTGTAGTTTTTAATTAAACATTTTTGTGAACAAGAGTTCTATAGGCGCCGAAACGTTAAATTAATCGTGTGTTTGTGAATGTTTTTGAAATGGAACCTAATTCCAAAAGTAAATCAAAATCCGAGAATACATGAGATAATGGTTCAATAAACAAATAAATTAAATTAACTCTTACCTAAACAACAACAATACCTAAACAATATCGAGAAATGAAGAAAATTTTACGAGAAAGTGGTTTAGAAATTTATATTATATTCTGGTCAGGAGAGAATTATTGATGACTTAAAAACGAAATGACGATAATTACCTAACATACAAAAGCGATTTTGCAAAAAAAAGCCAACAAATGCGTGAAATTGTTGTGGGTGAAGTTGTTGCAAAGGAGCATTGAAGAAAGGAACTTCGGGAATATTTTCCTATACATCGGGATTCAATCGAAAAAGTGAAGAAATTCCGTCTGGGGCGATATTTGAATATATTTATGACAAAATTTTTTATTATACATATTAGCATCCTGAGGGATGTTGTACTCACTAATTCCTTACAACATTAATAGAAGCAAGTTGATGATTAGAAGAAGAAAAAAGTTTATGATATTTTTTTTTAATTAATCAGTTTGCCAAAGAACTTATAATAATATCTGAAATGATATAAGAGATTTCGAGATGGTTAGTCATGTTCTTCTATAAGGTTGTCTCGGAAGCCCGAACGTTTCGTCTACAGCTAGTAAACATCATCATAAGCGCGCTCAAATGGGCGTAGGAAATGGTTCCAATCCTCACGATTGCGGCTAATTGGCTCAAGAGTAACAACAGCATCGTCAACGTCCACATGATCGCCTCATGATGTCTGTTTACCATAGTAGTTATAGACGAAACGTCGGAGCAAATCTCCAAAGAAAACTACTTAAAACCTCTCGAAATTACTTATGATTTCAGTTGAAGCCAGCGGCCGTGAAAGCCTACACACATCAACTTGATATCGGCCACTTATAATTAAGTTTAGCTGTTACTAGTGATATATACAGGATGGCCCATCACTTTATGTCCACCCCCGAAATAGAAGTTGATTTTAAAGATTAAAAATCGAAGCTTTGAGGATTCGTGTGTAGGAATTAATATAGGCCCATAGAATGGCATACTCAGATTAATTATTTTTTTCGTTCGGTCATTAGCGGTAAAAAAAAGGATGCCAGGTAAATAAAGGAAAAATCTAAAAGAAAGCAAGTGTGAGCCATATTTGATAAGGAACAAATGACCCGCTTTTTCATAAACTCACCCGAAGTAGTCCAGCTATGTTTATAACCCTCGACTTCACATGCAGACTATTCCATTAGAAAAAAAAGGATGCTGATGGTTGGATAAAATCACAAGTACCATAGGTACATATGTGAAAATTAACCATTCAACGCTTTTAAAAAGTGTAGCCAGTTTTTAGGAGTAAGTGCCACATGTTATAAAGGCGTTAAAATTATCAAAACATAGGAGGTCGCAGTTGATGGATCTAATCCCTTACAGAATTCAAGTTATGAACAGTGGACTTATTTGCTCTAAATATTTAACCTGGTAACCAGTGTAACCTATTTTAAATAGTTTTGTCCTGGTAGGGGTAATAGATCTTTTGAGGAGAAGTAGAAGAAAAACAATTTGGGGTCATTTGATTATTTGTGTGCCCAGTACTAAAATTAGATTAAGTCAATAAGTACAATATGGTAAACATTCTAATAGAGATAATCATCACCTCCAAAGAAGGTCCCGTTTAATTTTCAAGTCAAGTATTAAAAAATTAGCAAGTAAGACATACCTTCCACGTGGCTGCATTTCTTCTGAAGTAACAAAATGTATTTTGGAACCAATTATAAATTTCATTTAATGTCAGCTGCTTGTCAGGAGATTCTATAATAGACTGAAAAGTAACAATATTTAACAATGTTAAAAGACCTTCGTTAATGTATATTTACCTGTCTTATTAAAGAAGCGTATGTAAAAGGTGGCCTAACATCGGCATTTTTATAAAATTCTCTATTCCTTTGAATTTCTGTAAAATAAATGATTAATTATTCTCACCCTTGCTATAGAAAAATCCTTGGTAGATAAAACGACTTATACAAAATCATAATGCAAAAGATCTACAAGTTTTGTAGACACAAAGATACCTAAGATATTTACCAGGTAACACGGGGCTTTCGATATACCTAAGTGATAATATTTTTTTGTTGCAACCAAAATGCTAGCTAGTTTCCCGTTTCGTTATGTAAATGTTTCAGGTACCTATTATTTAATCAATGTTTTTACCTTGCTGAACGTCCAATCCAGCTCTTTCAAGCATGTAAGGTAAGCCTTTAACCAGCAGCGAAAAGAAAAAAAAAATAAGTAGACGCTATGACAATTGTTGTCAGATCAAAATAGATTACGGGACCGCGTACCTAAGCACATTACCCTTCTACTACGAATAGAATTTGTGGTATTTGTGGGTAGTTTTCAAAACTGTGTTTTTTTTTACATATTTTTATGAAATTTTAAAGTTGTTTATAATATAATAACTATAGTCTATATAGTTTCAAATTGATCGTTTGTTAATTTCGATTTTTTGTTTTTAATAAATTCCGACTTTAAACTCGGAATTCCGAGTTCAAACTAAGAATTACGACTTTAAACTCGGAATTTCGACTTTAAACTAAGAATTTCGAGCAGGGCCGGGCCTAGCCTATTTACCGCCTGCGTGGCGATACAAAAATTGCCGCCCCCCCTTCCCCCCTTTTAAGAAGAAATGTCTATCTAAGGGAGGGCGAAAAGAAATTTCTTGTGGGTAAAAATTAAACACCAATAGAAATGTGCATTATATTATATTAGGTGAATTATTTTGCGCCGGTGGGTTTAATGGTGCGGGATATAACCCCAGAGAATGAGGGGGGGTTCGAGAGAAAATTTTTGAAAAAGCAAGTGCGAAAATGTTAATCACGCTAAGCAATAACTGCATTCATACTGGTACGTTTTCGGGTTACGTTAGATGGACCACGGGCCGCCGTACAATATAGAGGGTGTTTCACCGGCAGACCGAGATAGGTTTTGACATTTTTTCTGAGGTTTTTAGTTTTGATGTTGCAGGGTGATTAATGCATTTTGCCGAAATTTTTTATGAGCAGTATCTTTTGAACGAATTGATGGAATTTAATGAAATTTTTAACTTTTAACTTTGAATGAAAAACTTTTCGCTGATTCGAAAACTGCAGGGCCGTACCTAATTTTTCAGGTCTCTATCGGTTTTGTCAAAAAGTTCACCCTTTTTCGCCGGCGAAATTATTTTTAATGTTCAAAGTCACGCAGTTTCCCACTACTTAATTGAAAATTTACTCGGATGTGAAAACTAATAACTAAATGACTAATAAAATCCTAAATGATTAATCCTGGAGCGATTTACATAAAACTGAATTTGCATGTTAAATTCCTATGACCCACTAACAAGTTTACACCCTGTATGTAGGTAAGTATAGTTATACACAGTACAGGAATCGATAGAAAGATAGAATGTGCTGTTTCAACTATAAAGTTAACGTAAATGTCTTAACTGGTGTTCGATAGTAGTTGTAGTGACTTGTAATTTTTAATAATTAATAGGCAACCAGAGAAACAGATGTGTACCATAATCGACTCTTGTATAATTTAGAGACGTCGCGGATATGTGGCTTTGGCTCAAACACAGAGAACTACACGCTGATCCCTATAAGTATATCTACGTACATTTATTATTTAAAGCTGTTTATCGAATTTTCAGTGTATTAATACACGAATTGAAATGTTATGGCTCATTTTATCACCTTTAGATTTATAATAAGTAATATTGAACCTCTTAGATTATACCTATATTATTTGTAATTTTTTTTAGGATTTCAGGTCCTAATTCAATTGCCACTAGGTATAGGTTCTTTTTACAGAACGAATTGGAAAACTTTCACAAAGTATGTGAGGTGAAACTGAAGACATGGTGTAACTGTTCTTTTGTCACCGTTCCATTTATTTTCCCTTTTAGTAAATAATAAACATTTCTGGAGCGCACTGTACACAATGCCTTCATTGAGCGCCTGGTAGAGAGGGGTAGATTGCGTTATGTTCCGATTGGTGGCGACACTGCCATTCGCACTTCCCGAGTCGGGTCGTTTCAACTCGTGGTACCTACATACAGGGCAACACTTGTTATAAGAGGTGGAGCACATCAGTGGTACTGTTAAAATTTAAGAACAGACCACCTGTTTTAACATAATACTGTTTGAAAATCAATCAATATGTCTCGCAGCTAGAAAGCACCCTTTCCCCGCTCAGTAGAGGTAAGTGGAACATTCTGTATAGTGGTACTTGTTGCCTTGCAACACAGGTGAACTTCAAGTCCAAGATTGCATTATTGACGGTGAGTTCTCGAGAGAATTGGAGGTTCTTTTTTTAATAACCTCATTTTTTTATCATGTGAAGTGGTTGAGTTATTTAATTCAACACGAAGCACTCTCGAGGACTCGCGCCGATTATCATTATTGACCTGCTGGTCTGAAGTGTTCCGATCTGCTTTAGGGAGTTCGCCCTTTTTTATGGATGCCTTAACTATGAGGACCATCAAGACCATAACAGCCTAAAGATCATGACCAGCTAGCGCCAGCACCAACACCACCAGGAGGACTCACAGGCAGCGCCGTATCATACACCCACGGCTAGCACCAGCACCAGTACCGTTATTTCATGGCAGATACTCGGGAAGTCGTGTTGAACACCTTTGGGAGACAGGCAACACCATAACCTGCTTTACAAAGCTAAGTAGTTCAACCCTTCACTGATATACCTAGCTTGGTTGCTATTTTTCATGTCATTGCTCTTTTAACTGTTATTTCACCTCCAGGGCTCTAGTGTCAACAAAAAATTAAATCTTTAAATGATTTTCAGAAGAAGTTTGAATGCTCAATTAATAGGTATGATTCTTTTTAGTGTATTTTTTCAATAAAAACTACACTATTAATATGCGCGGAGCTTAAAAGTCATACAGAGTGAGAATAATGGAACATTTCCGCAATAGTACATTGTAGGGGGTCATTCGTATTACCTCGGAAAAATTGTAAAAAAAAAATTCCTACTCGAAAATTGCCTGAAATATAAAATGTGACAACAGTGCACAGAAAATTCACACTACCCCGACATGGAGTTTGTCTATTAATTTAACAAATCAAATTTCTCATGAATATAGTTGCAGTAACTCGGTGCGTATCCTATACTAAATATAAAAGCTGTTCATTTATTCGCACTTTCTCAAAGTCGATTTCATTGTAACTTCCTGTAAGTAACGGTGATTTATCTATACGTTAAAGTTTTACAGCAAGTTATAAGTCTTGAGTCGTCAGTATTTCATCCCCGAGTCTAAATCTTTCATTAGATATGCGAAAAATACTCTAAAGTAGCGTTTTTCTCTTATGGGTGTCTTTAGTTATTAGGAAATCGATTTATCGCGATTTCAATTCTCGGTTAACGCATCTCTAGCGCCGCAATAATTGTCATTTCAATTTAGTTAAGACTTTAGAAGGATAATTACTTAAGTTAGTCCAATCAGGGAACGAGGCACCTTAGACAATAGTTTGTTTATTTAATTACAACCATCCAAGAGTAACAGAGACTGCGGAATCTCAAACACAATATGCCCTAAGAAATATTCACACTAACAGCCCTAATTTGCGACAGTGAGGTGCAAAAAATATCGAGCTCGCTCTGGCATAGCAGGTAGCTAGAGGAAATACTGTAGAGTGGTGACTGGTGATAGCTGAAGTACTCGTGTACGTGGCAATGGTAGATAAAAAGTGGACTAATGACGAGCTGTCAATCTGGGGACGACAAAGTTAATAGCAGCCAACAGTTCAGGAACATCAGCAAAGCCGTTTAGTAATTTGAACAGTAGAATAACAGAGAATATAAATCGCCGCTCGCTTAAGCTAGATAGGCCAAACCTGCTAAGCAGATCCGACTATGGGAACCCCCGAGGTGGGTAAACAGAGTCCAGTCTATAGGACAGGTATTTCAAAAATTTCCTCTGTACACCGTCAAGTCTGCCGATGTGAACCCGGCAACCCGTCGGTGACCAAACAACAGAAGCATATTCCAGACGTGATCTAACAAGGGTATAGTACAGGCAAGATATTGTGTCAATATTCGAAAAGTCACGCGAATTTCTTATCACAAATCACAATGTTCTCAGAGACGATCTAACTAAATACTCGATGTTGATTAAATAGCAATGAGTCAAAAAAGACACCAAGATCTTTAAATTCAGAGCAGCGAGAGAGATTCGCCTGATATCGTGTAATTATACGTGAGTGGGTTTTCCCTTTTGGAATATGACAGGAACACCACTCATGAAACGAGACAAGCTTTGACTGAAGTTCTACTGCGTCATACACAGATTGAATTCTCGAGAACAACTTTAAATCATCGACATAGAGGAGGCAGGAGTCTTAAAATAGCGAGGTGACATCGTCCATGAAGATATTGAACATCAATGGCCCCATGACTGAACCCTGGACAACGCCTGAGGGCACCGGGGAAACAACAGATCTGCAACCGTTTAGCTCAACAAACTGGCTCCTATACCAGCAAATAACTTTACATCAGCTGAATAAAGCCATTGGTAAGACCAAAATTCTGGAGTTTAGAAATACGAAGATCGTGATGAAGGCTGTCAAATGCCGGCGTCAAGTGATTCTGCAATAAACTGGTGCATAACAGATAGATTTGTCTGAATAGACCTACCAGCAATGAAACCATGTTGGCAGGTTTAGAGCCTGCGTGCGACCCGGGGCGATAATTTGTTATGGAGACAAAATTCAAAGAGTTTGGAAAAGTTATTGAGAAATGCGATTGGACGGTAGCTGGAAATATCCGATTTGTCACCCTTCTTGTAAACTGGAATAATTCGAGCTGTTTTCCATTTCATAGGGAAGTGGCCGCTGCTTAATATCAAATTAAAGATATGTGTCAGCGGCTCCAGCAGTACTCGTATACAATCCTTCACAAAGAAGGACGGGATGATATTATCCTCTCCAGAGGTCAAAGTAGGCTTATTTTTTTTTAACAGCAGTTAATAGATCGGTGTCTGTGAGTTTACCAGACATAGGAATAGTGAAATTATCGTAAGTGGAATCACTGACACAAGACGGAACGGCAGTGTTGTTGTTGGCAAAACGGTTGCTGAAGAATGAGGCAAATTGGTTCGCCATCTCACATTGGTCGACACCATCTCCACCAGATACGAAGGTTGGACATCCCGAAACATTCCTCTTATTGTTTACGTAGAACCAGAACCTTGTGGGATCTAGCTCGATGTTACTTTCTATGCCATGGATAAATGTTTGGTGTGCGACCTTTATACCATGTTTTAATCTGGATCTGAGAAGCTTGAACTTATTGTACGATTTGAAATTGGGAATCATTTGAGGATATGTAGTTTCGCCAGTACGTGTGTTTGAGTTTTAGGCTGTAAATTATCTCCCTGGAGAACCAGGGTGGATATTTACGCTTCACGTTTTCGGGACGAATTGATCAAATAATGAGTAGATACATGAGTATAACCAGTCCAACGCAGAGTCGGGATCACTATCCATAACAACATCATGCCAGGACGTCACGGAGAGACACTCATATAGTGAGCTATAGTTGCCTTTTTTGAAGTTACAGGAGGGGTGGTGGCGGTCTATGACTGCTTTGGGTGCAGTTCGAACCTCACAGGTAAGATAAATCAGCAAAGATGGATGATGTGGGCCTTCCCCGGAACCAGATCCTCTGGGAACCTTTCAACGGAACACCGTTTGATAGGACCAAGTCCAGTAGCCTGTTGTTGATATTGTGAACAGATCTTTACTGATCAATCGTTACTGAGTGTGAGTAATGAGCTGGCTAAATGGCTTATAAACAAGCTAAAAGTCAAAAACCGAAAGAAGAACAAGAAGCATTGATTGCGTACACGTAACCGCTGATGAAACGTTTGGAGCAAATCTCCATGGATCACGGTACAAAAGCCCGGAGTCAATTACGATTCCAAGAAACCGGCCGTGAAAGCCTACATACATCACTGACCTACCTATCCACGTTTAGTTATTTTATATTGTTTAAATTAATTATCTGTTATATAATCATAAAAATGATGTTTACGTTAGAGTTGAAAAACTTTTATAAATAGTTGTAAATAAAATTGATGGAATTTGGATCTGCTCCATAGAAAACTGCCTAATTGAATTCCAAAAGGAACATTCTGGTGTTGCGGCTTGTCTCCAGAATTCTAGAGAAGCTGTTGAGCGATACATTGCAAATTTTCGATGGACAAGAAATGATGTGAAATCAGGAAGTGACAGATTAAAAATACACAAAAAAAAGGTGGAAATTGTCATAATATTATGCAAAATGATCCTCACACATTAGTTTGTCATCTAGCTCAGCAAATTGTTTTGTCTGTAGGAACCTCTCATAAGCTACTTATGAAAGATGCTCACAAGTCTTGTATCCTTATCGAGTGACGGTGGTGCAGGAGTTGTTACCTCGAGACATTTCCGAGAGCTTAGATTGTTGTCAATGGTTCTGGCAACATTTGCAAGACAATGAAGAAGTGCTATGCAAGACTTTCTTCACAGGATGAAGCATGGTTTCACAGATCGGGATACTTATGTAAATTCCCAAAATTAGAGATCATGGTTTTCTGAAAATCCGCACGTGTTAATTGAAAAGCCACTTCATCCTGAGACATTTGGTGTATGGACAGTAATTAGTGCTATTGGGCGATTATTTGGGAAATTTTTTTTAAAGATAACATGAATGCTGTGCGGTACAGGTAAGAAATTGTTCAACCGTTTTTTAACATGGCCAGCTAGATCCTGCGACCTCACACCATGTGACTGCTTTTTATGGCGTTACATAAAAAATTCTACATTTACGACACAAACTAATGATTTAGTAGAATCAAGATGCAGGATCGAGAAGTTCATCGAAATAAACAAAACACCTGAACTGTCACAAAGGTGTCCAGGAGGGTGGGGGGCACTTCACTCACCTCCTTAATTGAGTAATTGATTTGTTCTTTACTATTGTATAAAAATGTCAATGAAGTGCGAGTACCTATATTTTCTCTTAACCCCCTTGAATGTTTTTTCAAAATTAATGATCTAACGAAACAAAATCGAGAGCTGTCAGTTGGGATAAGTGGATTAAGTAAGTAGTTAAGACAAACCTCTTTGCTGTCAGGGTCTACTCCAAACGGATTCCTTTTCGAACACCCATTATTACGCGCTGGATTTTATGTGTAAGTAGTACCTAATGATAATAGTCGCGTCAATGAATACGTAAAGCCGGCAGTCTTTGGAAGTCCTCAAGAACAGCTCCGATTTTGATTTTTCTGGTTTAAAAACTTTAGTTTTTTATATTATTTAACATCAGAAACCTCGAAACCTCTTGGAGCAGAAATGACATTATGTACGAGGTGGTCACTTTCAACTGGCTCATCATTAAGATCTCCTAAACCATAGGAGATAGAGTTGGTTAAATTAGAGAAAAGTTTTATGCTCAAAAGTAATCTGAAAAAAATTAGGATAATTTCAGTCGTTGCTGAAATATCCTGAAAAACTGAGTTTTCTATTTTTATTTTTTTTTGGCATACCTTTCTCATCTATTGAAAATAACTTAATACTTTATTGTAGGTTGTCATAATTCATCAAAAGGTATCCGTTTGATATTACAAAAATTTTCTAAAACAAAACTAGATCGCAGAAATTTCATAGTCAACTTTTGTCTTTCCTATGGTCTCTATATTGTTATTTCATGCCATTCGGTATTAATAGAATCAATTTAACAAAACATTAATAAAATTAAAAAACAAAACTAAAATTAAAAAACAAAAAAAAATTGATTTTTTTTCGCAAAGAGAAGATAATATTTCCACTAAATGAGGTCATAAGCAAAAACCATATATCGGAAAATCATACGGCAAGCAATATGACGTGAAACGGTGAAAATGTTTTCTTCGTTGTTCGAAAAAAACTTGAACATCAAAAAAAATCACAATAATAAAAATATTTTTGGTTACATTGATTCTACCGAATGACCTGAAAAAGTAATATTGCGACCATAACAAATACAAAAGTTGGCCATGAAAAAAACTATGGGATCTTGTCTGCTTACACAATTTTTGTATCGTCAAATGGATAGCTTTTGATGACTTTTGTGAATATTTTTTTTGTGGAAATTTAATGGAAATTATTCAATATACAGGGTGTCCCAGCTTATTCGAAGCGGTCTCTGTAGGCCAAACAATGGATTTTTTCAAAAAAAAATTTGCAAATTCAAGCACAGGATCATAATGGCCATAATTTAAAATTATTGTGGAGTATACAGAGTGTCCCATATGAGAGTGGCATATCAAAGTTATGTTTTTTTAAATGGAATGCTCCTATGTTATTGCATTTTTAGATTGCCTGACAGTTGGTGTTTAAATTCAGAAGTTTTTGAGTTATAAACAAATGAAAATCGTCATTTTTCAAGTTCAAGTCCCTGTACAACGAAAATGGTTCAAGATAGAGAAAAACGACTTACATGTCCCTATTTTAACTTTTTATGTACTATTCTATGGTATAGAAACATTTGTACTTTCTTTGATTTTTTTATTTGGCGACGCGTGGAGAAATCTCAGAATTTTTCAAATTTTTTATCACCCTGTATAAACATTTTGTCTACATCATGGGATAGTACATGAAAAGTTAAAATAGGGACATGTAAGCCGTTTTTCTCTATCTTGAACCGTTTTCAATGTACAGGGCCTTGAACTTGAAAAATGACGATTTTCACTTGTTTATAACTCAAAAACTTCTGAATTTAAACACCAACAACTGTAAAAGCCAATCTTATTTCCTCTTCTCAGATAATCTAAAACTGCAATAACATGGGAGCATTCCATTTAAAAAAACATAACTTTGATATGTCACTGTCATATGGGACACTCTGTATACTCCAAAGTAATTTTAAATTATGGCCATTGTGATTCTGTACTTGAATTTTCAAAAAGTTTTTTGAAAAAGTCCATCGTTTGGCCTAACAGAGACCGCTTCGAATGAGCTGGGACACCCTGTATATTGTGTGTCACTCATTTCGACAATAACATGTTTTTGAATTTTTTATACGTGTTCCGTGATGAGATTAACATTGCAGTACTCCATGGATTTATCCGTGGTTCATAAAGCCGTGTTGTGATAAAAAAAATAATACAACACGGTTTTTAATCTCATTACAACAACAAAATGTGTTTCGACTCATTTGGATGTTGCAAGTCGTTTTGTCATCGACAACTTGCATATAAGGAAGTACATAATAAGCATATTGGTATAAAAGCACGCAGAAATACATACCGCCAGCGAGAGAAAGCGCAGACTTATCTGTCAGCCTCCTTCTGATCGGACCAGAAACGGTAGGCGATGGCGGGTGTAAAACGGGAGACCTGATTACCATGGGAGGGCCTTGCGTTATATTGGCACCTGAGGGTGGCGGTGGCTGTTGGTTCACGATCGGGGAAAGCTTTTCTTTTTCTATCGCAGCTCCAAGCTGCTTGGAAAGGTGAAGGTGATGCATCATCGCTTGCAGCCTGTCTCGTTCCTTTTGCAGTTGTAATTCTAGCTGAGAGACGACTTGCATCTGTACACGAGCCTGGGCGGTCGAGCGATCATCAAGTGTGTGTTCCGTGTTCAGATGCCTGGAAGGAAGACAGAAATAGATAAACTGGATAAATTTTTTCATTTATTATATTTATAACAACAAATGCAACGTCCAAACTATAAATGGCAAGAGCAGCAGAGAAGAACGTCATTTGGCAGCGCATTAAGATATTTTAACAACGGTCTTTGTCATTTTGGACAGGTTTTTGAAGTGCTCTAACTACTATTAATATTTTCCAATATCAAAAAAATATGGTGGCCCATTTGAACATTATCTGCACTGAATTGTAGTTTTTCTTTCCAACATTTACTACATTGTAATAAATTGTGTTACTTATACGCTTATGTGTTTGGTTGTCATTAAAATTACCATTTCCTTTTTCAGTTGTTTTTCTCATTAAAACTTAAGTTGTTTTTCTTATTAAAATTTATTTTTAGCTCGCAAAAATCTAAAACGGTCCTTAATCTTGGCTAAGTCTGTAGATCAAGCGAATTTGTTTGAAATATTTACATAATTGACAAGTTTAAAAAAATCACACTTTATTTTTCGAAAATTAATAAAACATGAATTGAAATCCTGAAAAAAATAAAAGTCTTTATTTTCTTCTCAATTCAGTTTAATGGTGCCAAGTAATTTTTTTACCGCAATTCTAGCATTTTTCATGTAGTAGTACAAAATGGTACTAAACTTCGAAGAAAATGCATACGCAGGGTGAGCTTTTTGACAAAACCGATAAAGACCTGGAAAATTCGGTACGGCCCTGCAGTTTTCAAGTGTCTTTGGAATCACCCTGTGACATCGAAAGGACGGACCCCAGAAAAATTTCAAAACCAGATCCTGAATCGACTTGAAAAACTACATCTACCCTAAAGCTATGTCGGTCTGCTAGTGAAACACCCTGTATATTCAACAAAGTGGAGAATTATTCGAGACAAAGTACGTATTAAGTAAAAAGAAGAATTTTGTTTCGGTTCTAGAGAAATAATACGCTCTCATTCCAGAACTTATTCCAGGAGGATTAGCTCTTCAAGCAAGTCAAGATTTTCCATGGAGGAGGGTTTGTTTCGGCTAGATGATCTGTTTGTGCTAGGGAAGTTACTCAAGTCATCCTAACAGGCATGTAAACCTGCATTCCCTTTTCAAAAAACAGCCCTCAAACGGCAAACCTTGGTTTAACAAAAGATGCAAGGAAGCTGTCGCCTCCAAACAACTGGCTTTTCGCCAATGGCGTGAGAGCCCCGACGGCATAAACCACCACAATTTCATTCTTGCTCGAAACAGATGCAAAGAAATAATAGATCAAACCAAGGAAACTCGCAACCAAAGAATTAGGAACAAACTTCTCTCCTGCCCTAACGGTTCCAAATCTTTTTGGTCGGTAACTAAGGCCAGAACTTCACCAGATCTACGATTCCACAACTTACACGGATAGACGGGACTATCGCATCTACGGCTACTGAGAAGGCGAACTTGTTGGCGGGAGTGTTTTCTTCATACTCTTCCGTCGACTTTCAGGGAAGAATGACAATGATCCCTTCCGTGGAGACCAAAATGTCAGACATTGTTTTCCGACAGCGTGTCATAAAGCGCATTATGTTAGCCTTAGACTCAAACAAAGCGTCTGGGCCTGATGACGTACCTGTTATCGTACTTAAAAAATGCGCCACTGAGCTGTCATCCGTTTTCTGTCGACTTTTCAATCTGTCGTATAAAAAGGGAATATTTCCTTCCTGCTGGAAATGTGCACGTATCCAACCTATTCCCAAGAAAGGCTAAAAGACTATACCAAATAACTATCGTCTAGTGGCACTGATTTCAGTAATATCCAATATTATGGAGGATATAACCAACATCTTTTAAAGTACTTGAAACGAGGTAATATAATCAGCACCAATACAATTTCCGCAAACAGAGGTCAACTGGTGACCTCCTCACCTACGTCACCGAGGTGTGGAACGGCGCAATCGAGCTCCATGGGGAGTTGCGCTTGATATTTCTAGAGCCTTCGTCCGTGTCTGGCATGATGGACTGTTGGCAAAACTGCAGGCTTATGACATGCCCGAGAAATTCTGCTTGTGGCTTGCGATTTATCTCGGAGATCGCTCATTACATGTGGCAGTCGATGGAGTTCTTTCTGAGACATTTTCCATCAATGCTGGTGTGCCTCAGGGATCCATTTTATCTCCGACTCTCTTTCTAATATTTATCAAATCTTCTTCATCTTCTTCAAAAAGTCCAACGTTTTTAGCCAGATATGGTGATGGCGGGACACTCTCTTACTCCAGCGTCATCTCTTCGTTTACTTGGAGTGAGCCTCGGAGCGAACATATCTTGGCATGATCATGTTGCAGGTCTGGCTAAGAGTGCTTCTCAGAAACTTGGAACGCTCTTCCACACGAAGAAATTTTATACACCTCAACAGCTTCTCCTCTTATACAAGGCTCAAATCCGACCATCCTTAGAGTACTGCTCCCATGTTTGGAGTTCAGCTCCTAAACATACGCTGAGATTATTCGACTCCTCTATCCAGAAAAGAGCCATCCACTTGATTGGGGACCCAGATTTGATAAATAATTTAGACACTCTCGAACATCGAAGAAGAGTAGCTGACCTGAGTCTTTTTTACAGATATTTTTATGGAAAGGATTGAAAAGACGTGGCCCGCGTGATCCCACCTAGAATAAGACCGGGCAGAAATACACGTCGAGCCGCAGACGCTCATCCGTATCAGGTTCAGCTCGTTACACCTCGTACCACCCTATTTTTTTTTTTTTTATTATCTGTGAACTGGCTATGGACGAAGGTCCTTCAGCCACACACAAGTTTTAACTGATCATTGATCATTTCTGATAAACCACACATATAATATTCTACAGAGGAATTCCAGTCCTAACCACAAAGTCTACTCGTACCACCCTATTTCAGACTTATTTTATATATAGAACCGCAACACTTTGGAATAGCATTCCAAAGGGCGTGTTTCCCTAAGTAACCCGCAGTGATTCAAGGCCAACGTGAATCGACATCTCCGCTCATGCACCGCTCCCAGAGCGTCATAGGGATCTCCCTGCAGTGCATGTGCATTTTTAATAAAAAAAGTTCCCCGTTTTAACACTTTTGTAATTAATTATTTAATATATTATTTAATTTATTCCCGGTCATCCCAGCATATAGTTGGTTTGAAGAAAGGGTCCCTTCAACGTCCCTTCTCCTCATGGTGAAGATTTAAATTTTATTTTTAGTTATGTGCTCTTATAGCTCTTGTTTTTAAAAGTTTTTTAAATGTTATAGTCACCATGGTCTGCAGTGCTTCTCTTTTCCATCTTACGTCTCAGAGTCTGTATTTGAACTAAATTTACCACCAGGATGAATAATTGTTTGTACTCCAACTACGGAACTCGTAAAAACTGACAATTGTCCTGAGAATTGGCTAGTAGCCCTAAACTGGTCGACAAGATTCTCTAAGATAATTTATATACTCATTGACCATATCATCCCAGGGTTTTATTAAACCTAGAATTTTTCCAAATACAGGTTAATAAACAGAAAACCTGTACCTATACAAACATTCATAAGTATTGGTCCACTTTGTTGCAAAATACAATATAAACCGGCTTTGTAAATCGACACTTAAACACGCTGTATCTCGTTTAAAAAAACATTTTCGGGAAAAAAATCTACATTTTCTTATTTTAGATTCTCTTTTTCACATTTAGAAACGCCCTATTATACAGTGCCAAACTACAATCTACCTACATATAATGGTAAACCAAAGTGATCGGGGAAGATTCGAATAAAATTTTAATTTTCTTAAACATAGATGTTAAAGAACCTCTCCGGTACATAAAATGACCTTTTGGTAAGTCGTCCATTATTCAGTCACCGTCAACATTAATTTTACCCTACACTTTCCTCTCCTTTCTGTCTTACTAGTATTTTACGAGGTGATTAATATGTAAAAGGAAGGGGACAAAGTAAACCTTCAAATTACAATATTTTGTAACACAGTCTACAAAAGAAAGACGACCTAGAATAAATTAGGACGGAAGACGCGAACTTGTGGTTTCGCGGCTTAAAAACTCTAATTATGCTATGTTTAATTAATATGCAAGGCGTTTGATCGCACCGATGGTGAAGCGATGCCGGATTTAAATGTTAAATCGTGAAGCAGCATTTCGTTATTTCCTCACTGAATTCTTAACGACGTGGCCGGGTGAAAAAATGCGAAACAGGATAACATTAAGTAAGTTACTGTTGCTCTTTTCTTCTCACGCCAAAGAATTCACTATTCAGTAATATTTTATATATTTTTCCGCAGGTATGCTGTACTTCTCGAAATATATTAGTTTATACTTAATCTAGCTGTGGTTATTAAGATACAACAATGTCAAGTATAGTTTAGAATAATAACGGATGCAAAAAAGAACGGGAATGTATTGAGAACATTAGGGCATTCAAAAATGGAAAAATGATTGGACTAGAAGTCAAAAAACTTCTACACTAAGATAATTATTTTTTTTAAATCGATAATTTTTACATAAGTACATACAGGGTGCACCATGTATCCTTCTCTATATTGCTATCTCCTGAACGCTAATAGATACAGGGTCGGTTAAATTAGAGAAAAGATGCGCAGTTATGTGGCCATCTCGAATTCGTCAAAACATGCAAGATATCTGTGACCATCCTGAAATATCCTAAAAAAAACTGAAAAATCGAGATTTCTTATTTTCGTCATATCTTTTTTATTATTGGAAATTTATAAATAATTTTTTGTGGGCTTACATAAGCCGTTAAGAGCTATCCATCTGACATTTAAAAAATTTTCAAGGCCTACTAGATCCCAGAGTTTTCACAGCCAACTTTCGTTTTTCTTATGACCGCCATATTATTTTTTTATATCGTTCGACTTGAAAAAATAATGGAAACCAAAAATTAATAAACTTCAAAAAAAAAATTCAAATTTTTATTTTTCTTTTTTCAAAGAAAAACCTAAAAAAAATCGTCGAAAAACGTCAACATTTGTAAAATACGCCGAAATAGTGCTTGCCTTATGGTTTTTTAATTTATCTATGAAATTCGGTCTAAAAAAGTGTCTTTATTGTAAAGAAAAAAGAAGAATAAAAAATTTTTTAATTTATTTTTTGAAGTTTAACAATTTTTGGTTTTTATGATTTTTTTATACCGAAGAACATAAAAAAGCAATATGGTGGCCATAAGAAAAACGAAAGTTGACTATGAAAATTCTGGGATCTAGTCGGCTTTGAAAATTTTTGAAATGTCAGATGGGTAGCTCTTGCCGACTTATGTAAGCCCACAAAAAATAATTTATTAATCTCCAATAATAAAAAAGATATGGTAAAAATAAGAAATCTCGCATTTTCAGTTTTTTCAGGATATTTCAGGAACGGTCACATATATCTTGTATGTCTCGACGGATTCGAGATGGCCACAAAACTGCGCTCCTTTGGACTTGTTTAACCGACCCTGTATCTGTTAGCGTTAAGAGATAGCAATATAGAGAAGGATATATGGTGCACCCTGTATACTTTGTATAAAAATTTAATCCACGCAATAGGAACAGTTAAGATAGGGACATGTACGCAGTCTTTTCCTGTATCTTCAGTCGTTTTCCATGTCAACTGCTGTAAAAATGGAAACTTGAGATATTTGTATTTTTTTGACTAACTACTAGTTAGACTTGAACTGTAAAAACTGTTTTTATTATTTTTCCCAAACAATCTGAAAATTTAATAACATGCAGGACGTTCCTTTTGAAATAAAAAAGTTGATGTCTACTTTAGCGGAAATTTCCCCATACAAAAAAAAATACAAATATACGTTATTCCCGATATAAACACGGTGCAAAATACGCATGAATCATTTCGAGATTTAAAAGAAATTCAAACTTGTAGCCTTAGCAGGATAGTTTTGTTTGTCTACTTACTTAACGAATGCTTGCAGATCCTCACAGATAATTTCGCAACCAGGCCATCGACAGACGCCGTGTCCATAGAGGTGATGAACCTGGTCAGGGGTGGTCGTTACTCTTTCTGGCTTCTCGTCAGGGTCCTCCCTTGGGTCCCTACCAGATGCTCTTGATATAGGTGTGGCATTAATCAAACACCCTTCATCTACACAAACCGACAAGTAAACTGAGTGAGATATGTGGATTACGTTTTCTAATAAACTATTCGTACTTACCGCTAGTGTCCATAGAGGCTTTGTTCGAAGCTCCGTTACCGTTGCTATTGGTCAGAGTTTGTTCGGCTGCTTCTTTCCAGGGACTGACATCCCTAGAGTTAATTCCCGCTGCAATGTCACATGAAAAACGATTATAAATGGCAACGATTTGTTGTATAATAAAACTACAACATTTGTTATGATAAGACTGCTGTTCGAACTCCCGGTTTCTTTTATAATAATGAAAAAATATGACTTATGTTTAACTGAAATTTGCCAGTCAAATCTCTGTTCCTGATATTATTTGTGTGGTTTATAGATGCATGGAGTAGGTGCTTACCGACTGGGGATGAATGTTTGTCACTGTGAAATCAAGAATAATAATAATAATAACAATAGAATTGAAATCACAAGTGCTCCATGGAGATTTGCTCCGAGCGTTTCGTCCACAACCGCGATAGACATAATCAGCGGTCACGTGTGTGCAGCGATGCTTCCACTTCTCATGTTCACTGTCTCCGCCCTGGCAACGGCCTGTCTCTCTGATGATATCATCGATTGCTGAGTCAGATGATGACTCATTCGGGTCACTTAACCTCTCTCTTACGCCATGTGCTCACCACAAACTATTTTCAGTGCAATGATAACATCAATTTCCACAGAAAGAGGGCAGTAATTAAACTGAAATGGATTTGACATCCGGCGACTCCGGCGTTACGTCAGGTCCGACTGAGTCATCATCTGACCAGCACTCAATAAAAGTTGCAATAAAAAGACTCATCGTAAAGTTGCTATAGTGAAGACCGTAGCTAGTGGAGAGGGTATGACGTCACCGGACCATCGGCTTATAAATAGGAGCGCTCTTCCAACCGTACAGCCTTGTCAATAAACTTGATGAGTGGAAGCATTGCTTCTTGTAGAACACTTAACCGATGATGATATCTACCGCAGCTGTGGAAGAAACGTTGGAAGCAAATCTTCATGGATCACGGAAAAAAAAAGTCCGGAATCAATTATGATATCAGTTGAAGTCAGTCGTGAAAGCCTATACATATAAACAAGAAAGTTATTGTCACGTTTGATTAAAATGAAGAATTTTTCATACTTTCCTGTCAGCTGGCTAATTAGTTTATTAAATTTTACTACAAATGCACATATACTGCAGGGAAATCCGTATGACGCTCTGGGAGCGGTGCATGAGAGGAGGTATCGATTCACGTTGACTTTGAATCTATACATTCTAAACATGAAAGAAGTCTGAAATAAGGTGGTACGAGGTATAACGAGCTGAACCAGACAGGGAAGAGCTATTGCAAAAATATCTGTAAAGTGTAATATCAGGCAAAGAGTAAGAGCAAGTCCTGGATTGTGATGGATTGTCCTGGACAAGCAATAATTTCTCACCTACCCCAAAAACGTCACCAATTTAATTGTCTAAGCCTACTCAACAAGTTCACAATATTTTCCGTTCAGCCAAAGGATCTATTTATACACTTTTTTCTGCTGCATCAGCTTATAGAACACTGTGACAGACAAGAGTTAAGCGAAAAACCTGCTGCTTCTGCCTCTCGTGGTTACGTTTTCTGTTTGACTTTTGTAATATTTTTCAAATGAAATTACGGTTCGTAATAAGGATTGGACTCCAGATGATGGTGATTTTGACGAAGTGACTAAGTTCTTATGTAGTGATAAATTCAAGAAAATTATTGACGAAGTTGTTTCTGCAAGATTTTTTGACCTAACAAACAAAAGACTATTTGACATGTGTAACAATTCCGTTTCTGTGGAGAATAAATCTAAACCGTCTTCAAAACGGATTTCCACAGAGGTTTTAACTGATAGTAAGAAGAAATTGCCTGCGAAAACCTAGAGCTAGTGCTGCGGATACTGGGAAACCTGCGGAGAGGAGGACCTCTGAGGCGGCTGTTGTTGAGCTGACTCAATGTCGATCGCGGCTCGGACACCACTACTTGCAACGATATTGAAGCCTGGGTTCGTTCTCTATGGCCTGATCACGAGTTACAGGTGACTAAAATAAATTCAAAATATATCAATTCATCTTTCAGGGTCGAATTGTTCGAATAATGTTGTCGGGAAGAAATTTCATTTTTTCGACATAAATCTCAACAGCAAATATCTGACTAGGACACATGGGTGTTCGTCAAAGTTATGGCTTTCTTCTGCTAAATACACAGTCTTTGAATCAATCAAAATTGAGAAGTTTCCTTTGTGAATATGACAGCATGTCACCAATTTCCATTTGCCCCTGCGATGACATTAATATTTATCAGTTTACTGACTATAGTCTAGTTTGTCATTATAATCGATGAGATGGTGTATGCCCATAGCCTACACACAGATCTCTGCGTTGATAAGAGTTGTGTGTGTTTAAGTGGAATATCGATTGTGCAAAGCAAGTGTATAGTTTTGTGTTTTTTTCTATGTATGGTGATTTTGATGTATTTATGGCAGAAATAGTAAGCTTTTATGTGAGTTTTACAGATCCAATGCTTCAATTTTTTGTTGGGTGATTTTATTTAAAACTCATTGTCAAAAAAATATTGCATGATGTTTTCTGTCTGACCTTCTTGCTGCTTTAGGTCGCCCTCCTAGCGTTTTTCCATCAAACAGTACACTTGCTCAGACAATTTGAACAATATTCTTTTTTCCATGTCTGAAGAAGATTGATCGTCGATGTATCGGGCGATCTTGATGAAATGTTTGCCTCTTTCCGTGATAAATTTCGGTTTTCCTCTTATCTACTGAACGGGCATGTCCAGTGTAGTTTACTGACCAGATTAGAGATTCTAGTGAAAAAGTCAAGGCCTTGTTTTACTTGCAAAGGAATTTTGATGTTATTAGATCAGCTTATCTCCGGGCGAAATATAATTATTGTAGGCTAGTAAAGGAATCTAAAAAAAGTGACGTCGTCCTCAATAGTGTATGTTTTTATTAAAAAATACACTACAAAGTATTATGACAAAGCGATCGTTCAGAAGATGAATAAGTATGTTAACAGAAAAGGGAGGAAGCATCACTCGCGTAAAAGTAACAGCAAAAGTAACACCTGATGATGTCTATCGCAGCTGTAAGCAAAACGTTAGGAAAAAGTCTCCAGGTACCATGGCCAAACAGCCCGGAATAACTTGGGATTTCTGTGGCAGTTAAATGTGAGAACCTACACAAATCAAGTTATTGTAGCCTGAAGGCATCCAAAAAAATTATATCCGACGTGAATATTGTTACGCGAGAAGGAGAAACATTGTAGCAGTGTGGCTGGACTTGCAGCTGGAGTCTGGGATGAACTGAGGTAGCGTGGAACGTAACGGAACAGCTACTCGTAAACATGACAGTGAAAACTCTCTTGGTCTCTTTAACGCCTTTATAGTCTCTGCATTACGTAAGGGAGAAACTCGTCGGAGCTAGCCAGTACAGTTTTCTACATATATTGAAGAATAGTTATACCAATTGTGTTTAATATAGTACGTAGTATATTCAGTGAAAAATTGAGGAAAAATAGTTAGGTAGTGTAGAAGAATGTGGAAGAGTTTGATATAGTTAAAGAAAACGGATAATGACGTATTGAAGGCAAAGTTGACAAGTGAAGTCCAAAAATCTACAGTATGTCGCATTTAAGATGAATACACCCCTGTATTTTCGCTATTTGAAGGAATCGGGGTTCAAAACTTTGTACAGTCAAACAGACTAATGAGCCGCACCTTTTACTATATCTAACTCAAATTTGATCTTTAAACCTAGCCTGCTACGACTTCGCAAAGAGGGCGAATTATTGATATTTTGCTTCGCGTTAGAGATGTATCGAAGACCTTCGGTATAGCAGTGGAGATGTCACCATGGCTCACTAATCTCTAAAGATATCGAAAAAACTTACTGGAAAAAGTTGATTTAAATTGCCTTCATTACTCCTTACCATGGTCACTTCTATTTTTACAAAATGGTCATATCTTCGGAAAAAAGAATTTACAGCGCTGCGGCAAGAAAATGTACTACTCTTGAAAACTGAATTCTATCACAGCATGCTCCAAAAACGAAACAGGCCTAAAAACTTGGAAACTGAAAATGTGCGTGAAAAATGCCGAAACGTTTCAATTTTGTTATCGAGGGGGACATATTTGAGTGAAATATTTAGAAATCCAAGTTCATCTCCTTCTTGACAGGGGTAGATACCCCTTTGATTATCATCGTAGGGAACAGATATCGAGTGTTCCGTCATCGTAATTGATTTAGTCGTTAGAAATTGATATCTTAATCCCGATGAACGATATGATAATTTCATTTAGCAACAATTCGTTCGTCAACGCAAGTTCGTGGGTTCAAAGAACACTCACCGCTTCCCTCTACCCGCACATGGAAAAGGAGAAGTGAGAAGGGAACAGAAGAGTATACTCCGTCAATCGAAGTGGAAGGGTCAAAGTCGCCGAACCTGTCGCATCCAAGATTCGCAATTCGTATCGTTAGTGTTAGTGACGGGTCGTCAGATACCCTCCTAAATCGTGTTAATACCATTCGTAACAATTAATCGTATCATTAACCTAAAATAACCGCGCCTTACAATCGCGCTTTATAATCGTTAATTAAATTAAGTGATCTACAACATCAAGAGACAGAGCAGACAGAAGGTCAGTAACTACTTATTCGAATATTTACTGTTCATCTACCTACTCCTGTTTCCCTTTGGGGTAAGCCCTGGTCCTTCATCCTATAATCAAAACCATTAGTAAACATTGCCCCAAACATCGAGTGATACATAATTTGAAACGTAATTCTCCTATTTTTGATACGAAATCTCACTTTTTGGGTTTCGCGTAAAAAAATATTATAGAGCAAATCCATAAAATAGGTTTTTTCAACCATTACCTAATTTACTTCGAAAATACCCGACAAACAAAATTTATCACAATGTAGATGATGAAAAATGTGTAAATGAATGTAGACCACACTGTAAGATATATAAGGTGGCGGAAGGAGAGTCGTAAACGCGAGCAGATCACATAATCCCAGGTTGACCTAAGTGTGTTGTTGATCTCGATCGCAATATTTTGTTCTGCCGAGCCCTTCACTCCGGCGAACGCTAGCATATGATTCGCGCATATTCAGTGATAAACGTGTGCTCTTATGTTCTAATTTTATTAATATTTAAATGTTGGTATGAGAATATTATTATTATTATTATTATGAATTCCGTGAAGCAAAAAATTGTTTTGGAACAGCTCATAATTACAAATTAATACACACGTAAATAATACAAAATGTAAAATAAAATACAAAACAGGTAATTAGGCACATAAAACTACTGAACATCAATTACACCCGATGATCGACAAAGAGGCAGGAGAGACGACCTGAGTCACTGCATGCTGGATACTTCAAAGACTTCATCAATACTGTAAAAGGCTTGAGTCGTAAAAAGTATTTGACCCTTAATTTGAAATCTCTTAATGGGAGATGTTTAATAGAACCTGGCAGCGTATTGTGTATCATAGGTCCGTAATAGTTCGTACCCTATTCTCGCCCTATTCACTCTATTAAAGTCAAGAATAATATTATTTCCACCCCGTGTGCAGTGAGAGTTGACCAGAGAATGAATAACATACTTCGTAATATGCTCTTTAACATAAGCCAGAAATGAGTACGCATACAATGACAGAACGGTTATGATATTTAGTTTGGCAAAACTATCTCTTCAGTCATCACGGTACCCCACACTATCCAATATTCTAACTAATTTTCTCTGCAAGCCAAAAATCCTACACAGAGATGCACAGTTCGTACCAATATTGCATATGAAAACCTGCTATGGATAGTCGCAAAGTACACCATTCTGGCTACGTTCTCAGATCCAACCGTACTCCAAGGAATCGAACCTCCGGAGCGGACTCAGATCAGATTGTGTTAAATCCCTTAAGGAAAAATACGTTTTTCCGTTTCCTCAGCGTTTAGTTTTAAACGGTTGGAAGTCAACCACTTCGAAATCCTGGTCTCAAAATCAGGGAATCTATGTACAAATTTGCTAGCCCAGCATCTCTCACCACCAGAGTCGTGTCATCAGCAAACAATATTGACAAAGCCCCAGACAAAAAGTTTGGGAGATCGTTCATGTGAAACGGGATGGGTCTCAACATTGACCCGCGGAGAACACCTACTGTGTTGTGCAGTAAATTCGATCTGACACCATTATGGAAGACATAGGATCTCATAAGCTCAAGTGTGTTCTTGAGAGACCAAAAAACAATGCACCCACATCATTGATGAGACAGTTGACGGAGACTTATGATTTTTGATTCTATTTTTTAAAGAAGTCTTCTCAAACACCTTGGCTAATACAGGTATATCTACAAGAATTTATCCTGTGATATAGTCCATGCAATGCCAATAAGTCGATTCTGCAATCGGGATCTGCAATACCATCCGTGCAGAATGTGGCCACACAACCACGTCCGTGGTCAACTCTGGATAACCCCCCATAAAACTGTATCCCTCGAGTCTCACCTGAGATAGTTCTCCATCAGGAAGCCAATCAATGAAATACCTGTAGTATTTTCATCGCATCAACATCTACAATTAGGCACAACACACTTTCTACCCATTTTTACTTATCACTTATTTAGAAAAAAATAAAATAAAATAGCACGACATCCTGATATATTAGATAAATACATTTTTCGTCCACCTTATATATCTTACACCGTGATGTAGACCAAATCAGTAACAGTAGTAGAGTGCAATGTTCTATTAAATTATCATCTCCGTATATTTTCAAAAGAAATTAAAGTAATAATAATTGTCAACGAAACCTGTTTTATTGACGATCCGCCCTGTAATATGAAGCCAAACAAAAAAGTGAGATATCGTCGCAAAGATTTCGTTGTAAACTTCTACTTACTATCAAACCTTAACAAAAAAGATTTAAAAGTATTTCACAAGAGCCAATAATCTGGATAACCCATTTCTGGAATGAGGATATCGATTATAGAAAAATAAATCTATGAGCAAGGCCCATGCCCATAGGTTGGAAAATTAAAATATCCTATATCCACGTTTGCAGTAAGTCAGTCATTTAAAGTTGTGAGTCCGTTTATTTGTTCAGCATTAACACTATTTACCAGTGCAATTCTAGATAACGCTAACCCTTTTGGATTAGTCAGAAGAAATTATTCAGTAAGTACTAGTTTTATTTGTAACAGTGGTATATATTAGTTAATAGACGCAATTTTTTCAAAGTTTGTAGACGTAAATCACGTGCGTTTGAGAATGATTGGACACGTCGGACGGACATGTAAGGTGGTTCCAGCAAGGACGTCTGAGAGGCCGGGGGTAGTGTCTACAATGAAGGATTAGAAGGACATAATACATGTTATCTTGTGGTGAGTTTGGGGAAGGAGTGACGGGCAAGTGCCAACAGTCCCAACCGCACGTGAAGTTCGTCATCCGGGTGACAGGTGACCAACGACCGGGGGCTCGATGTGGCTCTCACACATGCCAACTGCTAGTCCTGGCCAGATGACATTCGAAAAGGATTGCGAGTTACAGATCTCCATCATCCATCAGTCAGAGCGCGAATCGGCACCCGGGACGCAATCAATTATGCATAAGAGTTTCAGTGACATTTGGCATTGCCCAGTTCAGAGGGTCAGGTGTGCGGGATCAGGAAATACGTACCTCGCTGGAACTCCCTGCTGGCACCTCTGTCGCCGACTGTCCAATCTCTCCGAAATTCCCCTTCTTTTCGCAGGTAGTTCTTTTCAGTTTTGTTTCCTATACGTTCGATTCGATTCAGTTTTCATTTACTTCATTCCCAAATCAGTACTTAAGTATGTATATTTTTATGGATAAGAGCATGCATGCTAAGCTCACTTTATAAACTTATAAGAGTGTCTTTATACTTTTAATGACTCAATCACTTGAGGAACTTTACTTTACTTTAAGAAAAAATTACTGCATTAGTACGCAATTCATTATCAGAAAAATGATAAATGGGAGATTATAAATCTTGCAGCAGTAAGAAGCATTGTGTAACCTTCAGCTTCAGACTTGAAAGGAGGTCAGTCACGTGATAGGTCCTGCAGACAGAGATACATGAGCCTAGAAGCTCGAGGGATGACCAGACCGTAAGGTCTTTTACGTGAAAGTGATGACCTATACATACCTATATGAACTACGGGCCGATAAGAAAAAGTTTCTCATGATTGGCTGTTACATTGGATGATCAACATAAAGAAAACAAAGAGTTCAAGGATAACAATGATACTAGTTAAATTACCTAAAAGTTTTTTAACTTCAGCATAGTAAGATCTCATGGACCGACTTTGGAGTCTTGACTGTGCAAATTTAAAGAGGTCAATGATAAAGCATTAAAATATCTTCTGGGAGACTATTCAACTGTAATTATTTGTAGCGGCTCCCAGTTAAGGCATGACGTTTTGTACCTCCTTTTAGTTTCAATCACTTTAGTGATTCCCTTTCATCTTGCGAAATGAAAATATAGAAAATATATTTTTATTATGGATTTTAGACTTAAATAAAGGGTTGATATCATTTACTGCTTCATTCTGCCCACGTAAACATATCACAATCTGGAATTATATCTTAAATAAGATTAAAGTGAAAGTGAAACTCTTTCTTCATCGCCTCGCAGTTTTAATGATTGTGTCAGGGAAATTAATCTTACCTGGGGCTTGCGCAAGCATCAGGGGCTGCATGCCGATACCCTGATGCACGACATACTGTCTCTGCATTAGTGTCATCTGCTGTATCAGTTGCTGTTGTTGCATAGCAAGCTGCTGAAGAGAACCAGAGGCTTTCTTCTTCTCAGGACTCTGCAGAATGTGAGTTTGCTGGATTAGATTCAGTTGCAGTTGCTCCTGAAGTTGCTGCATCGTCTGTTCCAGCTGCTTCTTACCAAATTCAGCCAGCTAGTAGACAAAACATAAAAATGCAATGTGGCGTATAAAGTGGAGGTTCCAAAAGAAACTTATTATACATCTCCAAAAAGATTTGAGAATCATAAAATTTTCTAAGATTTATTGTTGTCTAATGATTGATCTTTAAACTGAATGTGGATACATTTATGTAAATTTTGAAATTTCATGTGACTATAAACGGAATTTATAGAATATATAGAAAAATATATAAAGACCTGGTGTTGATGTTGATGCTGTTGCTGAAAGAGAGGATGCTGCTTCATCAGGCTTTGCAGCTGCGTGGGACTAAGAACGTGCTGCTGCAACATATGGTGCAGGCTAGACACCGGTGATGAAGAGAGCAGCGGAGGCGGAGGAGGCGGCACCGCACCCGGCATCTGTGACTGAAATTGAAAAAATAATACTTTGGGTATACGTTCCATCTTTTTCGGAAGAAACTACTTAAGGTACAGAATAAGAAATACCTCTTTTGTTAAAAGGAGGGAACATCGGTCTTAACTATATGTAGCTAAGATAAGTCGCTCCACTATGCTAGTTTTGGATTTCGAGAATTCAGCAAACGGTAAATTAAAAAATAAAATGAAAAATAAAACAAAATAAAGTAATAAAAATAAAAAAATAAAAAAAAACAAAGTTTATAGTAAACTTTTTACTCGGACTCTACTTTTTACTAAAACTTTTTATTCAGTACAATACATTTTACTTGTATATGTGGTTTTGTTTGGAATCATTTTGCGGTTTTTTAAGTTCAATTACTAGTCTTACAACACAAAAATTCGATGCCGAATGCATTGAATAAAAAATTATTTACCTGTGATACTTGGGGGGCAGCAGCGGTCAAACCCTTTTGATGTTCACTGATGAGCGATGGAGTCGAAGGCGGTGACTGTTCACGAATAGACACAGGACTTCCACTTCCATTCCCTTTTATGTCCCTGTTTTCTTGTTCCCAGCTTCGGCTGTCCAGTTCCAGTTGCTGATGTTGCTGTTGTTCCTTTAGGACCTTGTCTAGAGATGCAGCTTGCTGGAACAGGTACTGAGATTACCATGCAGGTATTCGCAAACTAAGAGAACATCTCACTAAGAATTTCTATAGTCAGTTATATGATCGAAGAACTACCTACCTACCTAATTAGAAAAGTAAAATTTATTCGAATAAGATTTGTTATGGACTAAGCGAATTTTATTGTAACGGGACATATTAAAGTTTTGTGGATCTAAAATTAAGAGTTCTACTAGTTTTCACCTACTGGAAGGCTATGGCACGCACCTAGTTTATCTAGCGAAGGGAAGCAAAAAAGGGACGGTTTCAGGTGGAGTGGAGCCGATTTAGCTTGAGAAATGAGATACTGAGAATGTCGCATCCAAAGACGAGTGATTAAGGTAGTATATATGTACAGAATGTATTCACGTCGAGGACGTTAACGCGGATCATGCAGATCTGGGAGAAGACATTGTTAATCGCCGGAACAGATTAGAGCAAGAGATGAGAGAAGAGGGAACAGAATGAATTGTAACGGTATTGTAATTAGGTTTACAAGAAATGCAAGCCGTCGTCTCAAGAGAGAGCAAGACGCTAGGGAATAGATAAGGGCCCGGGAAATAGACAGTGCCGCACGACCGACACCTGTCAAAGTTAGGAAGAGGAATTTATCTAACAATGTATCTCTATCCCTTTAGTTTTTTGAGATCCTGTAAATATGTTCGTTTCCAGTTTCAAATATGGTTTCAGGATAGGTATTGGAACGTGTGATACAGTGCAATTATTGTGAATAGAGCGTCATCATATTATTGAAGTTTAATAAACAAAAACGACATTTTGAAAAATTCCGTGACGCTATAATTATTATTACAACATCTCGCAATAATAGAGATGTTGCAATAGAGATAATTCTTCTAGAGTACCTACCTATCTATCTACAATTCAAATGTAAGAGTCAATATGCACATTGAATAGGCAATAAGCATAGGACAGAGGAAGAGGAAGACAGAAGGCTGGGCTGAAACGAGCAGGTGAGACAGGACGCCCGGGTGTTGCGGGCGGCGGTAGTGGGGGCAGAGGTGGCAGCCACGGTCGGGATGGTCGCGGGATCATATTACGAGGACTGGCTGTGCCACTGTGCATGTGATAAATGTGATTGATTTCCTAGGCGCGGGACGGTTACGAATAGCCGCATTAGGGTATTCGGAAGCCATGTGTCTCGAGGCAATGGTTCGATCATAATACCTGCCCTCCGTCGCCGCTGCCGCCGTCGTTAACCAGGGGCGCTTCCTACAGAGATATCAAATGGTAGCGATTCAGATGAGGCTGTACCAATTCTTTTAATTTGCTATCAGGTGAAATATCAAGAGAGAAATAATATTTTGGTTTGATTGTCGAGTCGTCAGAGTTAAAGATTTTGTATATTTTTGTCATATTACCTATATCTACCTGCAGTCATAGTCGATTTCTTAATAACTACGCCAATGTCCTCAAGACTGTACCAGCGCTGGTGTTTTGTCTTACTTCATAACACTAAAACTATCAAAACTCGAAAACCTGTGAAATCTTATGGGTATAAAAGTTTTGGGTATACAAATTCACGGTGCAATTTCGTTTTAACCAGGGAACTAATGTTATGATCAATATTTAGGTACCTATATAATTTTGTATAATTGGTACCTATATCGACATCTTGTTCTATTAATTTTTGGTAGCTCCACATAACTACCAGATAAATCTACGAGAATATTATTTCGTTTTTGAAACTATCATTTGGTTCATTGTCAGTTCACTTTACATATTAATCTGCCGATTATTCCATATCTAATTCGAGCGCCAGTTGTTGGGCTGAGTAAATCATTATCTTGTGAAAAATTGTTTGCCTCTAGTTACAAGTGCCAGAATTTTTTGTAAAGTGAGTTCCCAAGCAAAACACCGTTACAACAAAGCACTACTATTGAAAAATATCCCGGTCTCCTATATAGGTAAAGATCAAACTATTCTAATATTTCTTTAGCCATAATTATTTACTTATAATTATTTGGGAATATATTTTCCAAGTCGATGTTTGCTCCTATAGTATTATAACGATTATCATATCTGCGCTGATACTGATTACTATGTTAATTTTATTTGTAATCTCAGAAATTGATCTGTGAATCCAGTTGTAAATATACACCATGACATATCCTAACAGCAATTTACGATTTTAGGTTTACAGTTTAAACATTTTTGACTATGGATAGTCCAAGTTCAGAAAATAACGAAATAGTTCAATCCATCCCAATGAACCAATCCAATTTACAGACTCAAACTGAAAATAAAACCAGCAATAGTCATGAAACTGCTACATCTATTACCGATGACACCAACAACATCAACAATCAACGTACTGCAGACCATGAAGATGTTTTCCCTAGGAAAGATACAGCCATAATTGTAAACTCAATTGATGGTTCAAAAATTAGCGACTACGTCATAGCTGTTGGAGAAATAGTTAGCCCTGAAAATGTAAGATATGCCTCCCACATATCAAATAACACAGTATGCATTTTTCTGTCAAGTAAACATTGTGTAGATACTCTGCTTGAAAGTCATAAAACATTGAAAATTGCACTTGGTATAAGACGACTCATCGCACCAGCCAAGCGCCTAATTATTTCCGACGTTTGTCCGTCGATTCCTCACAGAATTCTCGAGAACGAAATAAAAAACATAGGATTGAAGTTAGTTTCTGAAATAACTCACCTCAGAGCCGATGTTCATGATGGACGTTACAGTCATGTCTTAAGCTTTCAAAGACAAGTATATGTATCTCCTCCTGAGGAAAACAGCGAGCAGACTATTTTGCCAGAGTTTATCTCAGTTAATTTCGAAAATACGCAATGCAGGATGCCCCTGTCTTTCGAGCCAGAAAACTTCCCGGAGTTAGCAACCGTTTTAGCTGAAATTTCTCCTAGAAAATGTAGCTCATCTGCAACGACCACAGTGACCCCCACCTTACAGTCTTCGCCAGTAACACAAACCAAGACTGCAGCGATGAAATCCACCACAACTCAGAAAAGACCTTCCGAATCAAGTTCAAATCAAGATAAAATAAAAACCAACAAGGAGCATCCTTTAAACAAACCTTCGAAAAGAACGAAATCGGTTGACTCGCAACCACTAGACGATGAATCTCTTAAAATAATTCAGTCAGCGTTCACAGCCGATCCAAGCAAATATAGTGTTACGTTTTATCAATTAAAGACATTTCTAGAGAAAACTGTTCGCAGTGTTCGCATTAATCTAGTTACGGAAGCCAAGCGGTACGTAGATAACATAAGAGAGATGACGGATACTTTGCAAGCTATAGTTCCACTCATAAAAGACAAAGCTCTAAAATCTAAAATATGCGGAATTATGAAAAAACTGATGGATAACTACCCCGATGAAGATAGTAGTGTTTCTGTTAAAAAAATGTCAACCCATGTTTCTTCATCACAAGAATCCCATATGGATGATTTATCTGACACAAACATAAGCAATGTTATGAACATACACACCCCTGATCAGGAGTAAACTGGACTATTGTACAGTAGTTTATAATTCAGCATAAAACTCATCTCAAAAAACTGGATACGATACACAATTCCTGCTTGCGAATTTGTACTCGAGCATTTAGAACAAACCCCGTCGAGAACATACTGTGCGAAGCTGAATAGCTCTTCAACTTAAACAATTAAAGCTTCTAAACAAAGCTCGTCTCCTAGACTGTATCACCAATCCTATTAACCCTAAATTTCAGGATTCTTAGTTCCGTAAACTCCCAGTATACCTTAAATCAGAAAGTTCTTAAAAAAATTAAATTATTCCCTTCCGTCAGGTCTTCAATCACCTCAGAATGAAACCACTCCCTCGAATGTTCAGAGTCCTATTCCGATTTACATGCGCACCGTCAATCTCATGATGTTACTTACTTACTGTCATTAAGGAGACTCTAAAGTACTTAAACGCATAGTGATCGATAAGTTACTATAATAAATGGATAAGTCATATATCTGTCAACGATCATACATAAGTCAATCTAGTTATACCTTGCAACGAGATGGTGAATTCTGGATCGACCAATACTTCAACCGACGAAGTTGCTGTCAAACAATGCAAGATTACAACGGATCCTGCCACGGCTGAACAACTGACGCATTAGGTTATTCTCTAACGAACAGAATAACCCCAGGGGCTGATGAAATGACTAATATCAACAAAGTATAATATAATTTCTAACTAAGAGCAACTTAACTCAGCACATAGTATTATTACTTATCATTTTTTATGTTAGTTGTGTAAAAAATATAATCAGCAGCTATTAACGCTTGGTTAGGTTGACGCGGCTTAAATTACCTATCAAATAAAAACAATAAAAAAAATCAAATGTGTAGCTCTTATGTGTCATGCAGCTGATTGTCTCCGTTGCTTTTTCCTAAAAATATGTCTAAAAAATGTATAAAATAGTACAATTTGCGAGAGGTTGCTGGCATGGGTTTTTATTTATTTAATGAATAATTTTATCTATATAATTTCTATATAATCTATATGTATTAATTTTATCAATAAAGAGCAAAAAACCTTCTTGATCATCAATCGCAATTAATCCACCCCTATCTATAGAAAAATTTTCAATTATTTTATAATAGCTATGTAAGTAGCATAATCGTCTTCGTTACGATAATTTTGTTTTATAAGCCTCATATGAGGAAGAAGCCATTTTGGGTGCCTTTACAGTGTTAACCATATTGGTTCATTTCTTCATAAGAATTTTTAAATTAATATTTTTATACATTGTGAAATTTTCTTAGCCAACAAGTATGCAGAAGTGGTTAATACATCATATATAAAATCCCAGTTCTTTATTTTCAACAATAAGTGACAACAAAAAAATCTTACAATTTATTTTAAATTCTTAAATTCATTAATTTACATAATTCCCGAGAGGCATTAAAATTTTATTAATAATACCTATACGATATATTCAACAGTTAATTTAATTTCGCAGCCAAAATTGCTCATGACTGAATTTTATCTGGTAAAGAAAATTTATGAATTTATCTGGTTAAGAAAAGCACAGAATGGGACGTCATAAAGATAGTAGTTGCATGCATGGTGAACAATCTGAATCTGGTCCAATAAAGGGAGTTGCTAAATGCTTGTATACTTGCATGTATATCGAATTGAACCAGGAACCAGTTCTGAGAAGTTGGTAAAGTTTTTAAAACCTAATTTCCCGGAGATCAAGTGTGAACAGCTGACAGAAAAGCATCCAGAGATCTACTCATCTTTCAAGGTGACAATTAGTCAAAATAATTTCAAAAAAGCAATGAATCCTTCACTATGGCCGGAGAATGTGCATGTGCATTAGACAGTTTTTTCAACAGCGCAAGACACCAGCCGTTATGGGAATGTGATTTTTAATCCAAATCTTATATAGTTTTGAATGTGCAGAGTTTGAATTTTGAAAAGGTGGATGAAATCAATGTTGACATTGGTGAATACAAGGAACTGCAGTTTGTATGTTTGACAGAGACCTGGGCATCTGAGATTTTCTCGAGTCGGTTAATTTTGTGGGATTCTCGTTGGGTGCTTATACCTGCAAAACTACTAGTAGGGGTGGGGGTGTGGCCATATGGTGCAGGTATGCTGAAGATGTGAGAACGCTAGATGTAGGTAAATATTCTGTTGACAACAATATAGAAATGTTTGCGATTACATGCAGGTTAAATAACGCTAAATTTGTAATTTTGAATTGCTGCAGGCCGCCTTCTGGAAACCATGCGGGATCTTTTACGATAATATTATGGGTGTATTAGAATATTCGTTTAGCCCTGAGCATAATTTAGTCATATGTGGGGATTTTAATTTTGATTCATATGGCAGAGTATCTGGGGATTTTGAGGCATTGTATAACGAGTTGTCTGTTTTTAATCTTAAAAGAAAAGTTTTCTGGCCGACGAGGGTCACGAATCATAGTATCACGACACTTGACAGGTTTTTTTGAATTTCACAAACGATGGAGTATTCGTTGTTCTTGACAGTTTGGTTTCGGATCATGGTGTTGCTGGAGATAGGGGTCGCGAAGCCTGAGGTGTCTGGTTACGTACTGAAGAGAGTTTATAAGGATGAGTCAATCTCAAATTTTGAAAGATCGCTTTCCTCGGTAAATTGGTCCGACTTGTATTGTAGCAGGGATGCAGATGGAGCATTTTCTTCTGTTTCATTTTGAAAATAATTTTCCAGCAAAGAAGATCTACAAACAAATGTCTGGAAATAAGTATTGGGTTGATAAAGGTGTGAGGTACTCTAGTATGAGACTGAAGACATTGCATTTTTTCAAATCCTGCTTGCCAGAAGTTGGTGAAGTTAGGAATATTTATAACACCGCGAAAAAAAGGCACTGTAAGCTCATAAAGGAGACGAAGCGTGTTCACTATCAAAAAATTATTTGTGATTTATAGATAAGACTAAGACTGCATGGGAATTGGTCTCGGAGATAACGGGTAAACAAAGAATTGCCAAGGATATTAAGTTGTACAGGAATGGTTAGAGTGGCGAGGCTGTTTCAGACACCCACGAAATTGCTGAAATGTTCAATATTTTCTTTAAGAATGCATCGTTGGAGATTTTGCACAGAATGCCTGTTCCCGAGAGGCAGGGTAGTTGCGCCATCGGTAATGATAGGTTACATAAAATGTCATTATGTCCATTTACAGAAGAGGAATTTTATAACCTTATTTATAAAAAGTTCAAAAATAAAAAATTGTTCGGTTCAAATAATATACCGAGTTTTATACTGAATTGTTTGCAATTGTTAAGCCACTCACGGATTTAGTGAATTTGTCTTTTAGTACGGGATGTTTTCCGGATGCTTTAAAGGTGGGAAGGGTCACTGAAGAAAACTGTCGTCCAATCACTATACCGTCTGTGTTTTCCAAGATTCTGGAGTATTGTTTCAGGGATAGACTAGAAAAGTTTATAGAGGGCGAAAATATTCTTTCTCCGAGCCAACATGGTTTTAGGAGCCAGAGATCAACGCACACAGCTCTGGGCTCCTTCTATGAAAATGTCATTAATGCTTTGGAGTCGGGTGAGTTATTTCCTATTGGGATCTTTTGCGATCTCACTAGGGCATTTGATTCCGTGAATCACCCGCTGTTGATTCAAAAGTTATCAGAGTGTGGTGTGAATGGTTTACCATTGGTTTGGATAGAGTCTTTTCTGAGTGGTAGGATGTTATGTTATTGACGTTGATGACAGTGTCCACATGACAGAGCGTTAGCGTTACTTGACAACTTTTTCCGCGTTCCTACAGAAGCAGCTCGTTATTTACTGGTCCAGACCTCCTTACAAATCCGCATAACTTCAATTGAAAAAAAAAAAGTTATTGCTAAAATTTGTCCTAATTCAAAGAAAAAACAGCATGATAAACACCAGCGCGCCATGAATGAAAAGTCTCACTTTCCCTCCGTATAAAATAATATGCTATTATAAAAGCAACCAGCAACATTTAATGAACCGTTAAAAAATTGATTTGTTTTATAAATCTGCGCCAATTTCGTGTTTATAAGGCCTGTAAGAACGTTGTGAAAATATTTATAAAATATGTTCTGTAAACGTTCTTACAGCAATTACAAAGCTTAAATTGTTAGTTGGGCACTCCTTGTGGATATCTTACTCCGAAAAAATTTTAGTCCCCTAGATTGAGAACTGCGACCAGAAACCGTGGCTCATGGACGGTTACTTTCAAGGACCGTAGAAGTAACGCGATTTTAGAAATTTTTTATGAAAATCAAGTGTCATCCTAAAGTTTTTGTAAGAGTAAAAAATTTCGTTCACTGACTAATCTTGAAAAATGAAGCTACAGGAGAGTTTTTTAAATTTTAGAGAAATAAACATCATGTAAAAAAAACTATAATATCTCCGTCATTTTTCAAATTTCATTTTTGAGATTTTTAAGGGTTAAAGGCTATTAGTATAGTTGTCTACTGTAAGAACTTCAGTTCAATTCCTTCAAAAATGATGTGTTTACGTTTTTCCTACACACAAATTTCAAATAATTTTCTTCCAATCCTGGTAATTTGATTTAAACGGTTTTTTTCTATCTAGCTCATGCAGGAGCTCAAAAAATAGCCATTATTCCTAAAATTCAAAAGGGCGCCATTTTGGAACGACCAGACCGATTTTGCTCTAATCCAATACCAAACCTGGACAAACATGAAAATACCAATTTTCGAAATTTGAAGGGACATCCTGTAGAAGTAACGCAACTAAAAAGTCGCGTTAAAAGATTTCGTTCACTAATCTTGAAAGATGAAGCTACAGAGCGTTTTTTAAATTTTCGAGAAATATGTTAAGAAAATTCGAATATCTTCGCCATTTTTATCATTTTCGTATATTTTTTTTTTCAGTTGTCTACTGTAAGAATTTCAGTTCAATTCTTTCAAAAATGTTCTCATAATTGGTTATAGAAATTGAGCCATTTATATACCCTTTCCCTACCCACGACACTGGCTTATTAATTGAAACAATGCAATTTTTTTTGCATTATCTCAAATTTCAAATAATTTTCTTCCAATCCTGGTAATTTGGTTCCAAAGTTTTTTTTTCCATCTTGCTCATACACGGGTTCAAAAAATAGCCAATTTTCCGAAAATTCAAATGGCCGCCATTTTGAAACGGCTTGGCCGATTTTCCTTAAGTGCAATTCCAGACTACTGCTTGTGGATATCTTCTCCTACAGAAATTTCAGCCCCCTAGATTGAAAACTGCTACCTGAAATAATACCACAAGAACAGGATGTGACGTAAATTCCCACCACGTGGTCTCAGAAAGCACCAATACCAACGACAAAGGTGAGTCACTTTACAAATTGTTAATAATTTGATAAAAACTTAATAAAAATTGTTAATAATACAAATAGTTAAAAAAAACAAGTTGTTAAAAGATTCTTAATAAATAATAGACTGGCGCTCTGTAAGCCAACTTTCGTCACAAAAAATAGACAGGGGGTTCTAGACATTACGTTCAGCTCCACTTTTATGAGTTACAGGATATTGGCAAGTATGTCCTCTGAACCATCTTGTTCAGATTACAAACACATAACCTTCCAAATTGGAACCGGTCGTAGACCTGTGGTACAATATCGCAACACTGAAGGAACAAATTGGGAGGGATACAAGAGGGCCCTACGGTCTGGTGTCTGGTGTGGCATCTGTGATTTCCCCAATCCAAAATCGTGATGAAATTTAAATGGCGGCGGAGCCGATCCAGAACGCGATTATCTCAGCATCTCAGCAGTCAACAGAAATGTTGATAGGTGGAACAACGACTTAGAAAAACGTAGAAAAATTTTGCGAGAGCATCAGTGACCTGCCTAGCAATAAAATACTCACATGAACTCCGGTACAGCCGGAGTTCTACATAATACACGCTATATTGGGTGGTGTGTCCATTGATCATAAAAACCCATACAATTGAAAGAGCGGTGAAAGCCTTCAAGCCTTTCAAATCGCCAGGAGATGAATGCATATTTCTGGCCTTACTACAAAAGGGTTTGGAGATATTGATGCCATCTCTAATTAAGATATTTAGAGCTAGTGCATGTGACATGGAATTATATACCACCCGGCTGGTCGGCGACTAGGTCGGTATACATACCCAAGGTAGGTAGCACAGAACCACACCCAAAGTCGCTCAGAGCCATTAGCCTATCCTAATTTTTACTAAAAAGTTTGGAAAGGGTGCTGTATGCATACATCAGGGGAAGTGCGTTGAATAGCCGTCCACTGAATGCGTGCAAGTATGTGTACTAGACTGGAAAGTCAACCGAACTTGCTCTCAACAACCTTGTGAGCAAGATCACCAGGTCTCTTGACAAAAAAGTAGACTGCGGTGGCCGCCTTCCCCGACATAAATGGAGCATTTAACAACGCACTACCAGAATCCCTCTATAGGGCGGTTGCCTCAAGAGGGATCTCATTAAATATAAGTGGCTGGATCCGTAATATGCTTGGAAACAGAACTATAACGACCTCAACGGGAGGAGGTGTTCGTAGGGAGCAGTCTTCTCCCTTTTGATCTGGTCACTTCTCGTCGATGATCTCCTATAGCCGTTCTGTCACTATGGAGTGTCGACGTTCAGGCATATGCTGATGACTTGGCCATTCTGATCAAAGGAAGATCTGAAGCGACCATTTTTACGGTCCTTCAGAAAGTATTCGAGATAACTTATCAGTGGTGCGAGGAGGAACACATGTCAGTCAACACTCGTCAAACTGTTATAGTACCATTTTCCAAAAAGAAAAGGTTAGACGGTTTAAACCATCAACTCTTCTGGAAGAAATCATTCCGTTTGCAGAAGAATCCAAGTACCTAGGAGTCATCCTGGATAGAAAGCTTACTTGGAACTCCCATCTGGAAACAGTTATTCACATAGCCAAACTCTCCTTGTGGACGTGTAAAAGGATCTGTGGCAAAACATGGGGAATCAGACCCAAACAAATATACTGCCTTTCCGTAACGGTCGTCAGACCTTTTATTGCGTATGGCAGTACCGCTTGGTAGTCAAAAAGTTAGCAGGCCATGGCTAGAGTTAAGCTCTCTAGCCTATAGAGACAAGCTTATTTGGCGATCTGTGGTACCATTAACACTTCACCGTCGGCGACTATGGAGTTCTTACTGGACTTATCACCTCTACATATTTATTTGAAGAGAAAGGCCAGATGGACTATATATAGAACTCTACAGATGGCAAGAAGCTTGCCAAAGGCTTGTAACTTGGAGCAAGTTTCTGGATGACACATAAAATCACAGTCTACTGAGTATGCCCTCAGACATAATGCTTAATACAATCTGATTACAAGGTCCTTCTTTCGGGAAGAGGTGTATGTGAGAACAACAGAAATGAATTACTGACAGCAGATTTCAGATGGTTCATCGAATGATCTAAGACATCCACAGGAACTGGAGCCGGAGGGCGTAGTGATGGCTCGAAGAAAGTCTTCTCGATCCTGGGCCTTCACGCAATTACTTTCCAGGCCAAAATCTATGCCATAGAGCTCTGCGCGCAGTTGCAGGAATAGATGCACAGTCAACGCAGAACAATAGAGATATTTTCAGACAGCCAAGCGGTCCTAAAAGCTCTTAACTCCAGCCACTGCAAGTCCAAGTGGATCTGGAACTGTCAACTAAGCTTGAATGCTTTATAAAAGAGCAACGAAGTAACTGTGATCTGGATTCCGGGCCATGCTGGATATGGAGAGAACGAACTGGCCAACTCTCTAGCTAGGAAAGGTGCCGAATCCGAATTTATCGGACCGGAACCAGCATTTGGCATATCACCGGATATTGCCAAAAAAAACAATACAAAACCGGGCTGAGAGGGTAGTCCTCCAGCACTGGCAAAACTTAGCAAGATTGGACCATTCTAATACAGGGTGCTTCGAAAAAAACGACCAAAGAACTATTGGAGCTTAACAGGAAAGAACGGAAAGCCCTAATAGGCATATACAAAGATGAATCATCAACCATGCACAGGATGGGTTTAGCGAACAGCGCTGAATGCGTGGTGCTTGGAGGATGACGAAACAGGAAAACACATCCTATGCGAGTGTTCCGCTTTGGAAAGAATCAGATAACAAACCTTCGGGAGAGATTTCTCATACCGGTGGACATGGACACATTACCAATAGTCAAGGTGGTCAGCTTTCTCAAAGAGGCTGACCTGATGGGGTTAATGTAGCACGACTAGATGTGAGCCACAATAGATTTTCGGTCGCAGTGAAGGTGTCACAATGGCCCACTCTCGAGAAATCTAAATTTAAATCTATAGATTTGTGTATATAAATGGATTTATCGACACTAAAAAATTCCCGAGATGACGCCAAAATCATTTTTTAAAAATATAGTTTGAGTTGATTTCTGGAAAATTATTTATTTATTTTTTCAAAGATCTATAAACATAGCGATCCACGTTCGCTTGTCTGGGCAAATGTGGGGCGGCAGGGTCTGCACTTTCTAATTAAAATTGGCAAATGTTGACTGAAAGAGAACGCTGACCGGCTGGCCGTTAGCTCGCTTCGCCTCCCTTCTGGCTCCATCCGACACGGCGCGGGCGGCGGTTCGATGTGATGTTATTGTTTTGTTTGCTCTTCCGTACGTGGTCGAAGGGGGATTGTCTCAGCTCACAATAAACGTAACCTAACATTCGCTTAAAAACTATCTAGCCAAGTCCAAGTGGACAGTAAAGAGCGGAGACCGCGCTGGACTGCTTGCCGGACTCGGCCCGAAGGTAAACATCAGACGATCCTAGGTAAATATGAGCATTCTATTACCAACTCACGGACAGATAGCCGTTAGTCGGTCCGATGCCCCCGTCTCTCGCCCATAGTCTAGCTTCCGGTACACCGCCGCCACCGATGACGACATAAAAAAGATGCATTTAGGTGACCCCCATAAAATGCATTAAAATTGATATTTTGCATTCCCTACATTCATCATGTAATTATTATCGGTGTTGGTTTCTTGTTTTTTTGTCTACATTATTATCCCTCAAAACACCAGATTTTCTTTCTTTATTTTGTGTATTTAAAAATCCGAAAAGAATCACATATACCTTTTAAATTAACCGATCGTATTTCATCGATCCTGAATGAGTTTATCAATTTAATTTATCAAAAATTTGCGGCATACACTTTTTTTAGTCATGAAATCATTATAAATTACAGGTTAGGGATAGGCAGATGTGGTTTATAACAAAAGCCGGATCAACATAAAGAGATTAATGAATAATAATGGTTTACGCCTGCGCCAAAAACCACACCATTTAGATATTTCAAGAAAGTCACCCATAGTATTCTACAATTGAACAGTAAATTTCCTTATGCCTTGTTATTGTTCTGACTGTAGATGTGGAGCAAACGGAGATTGTAAAAACTGGAGGTATATTTAAATAATAAACTTCACATATATTTTATACAGGAGGTTAATAATTCGATGCTTACCATTGAGAGCTCGGAAACGGTAAAAGATACAGGGTGGGTTAAATTAGAGAAAAGTTGCACAATTTTATGCTTATTAAGAATCTGAAAGAAAATTTATGGACACTTCAGGCGTTGCTGAAATTTTCAAGGACTACTAGATCGCAGAGTTTTCATAGTCAACTTTTGTTTTTCTTATTGTCGCCATATTGTTTTTTTATGTTGTTCGCTATAAACAAAATCATAAAGAATAAAAATTGCTAAACTTACAAAAATAAATTTAAAAAATTTTTATTCTTTTTTCTTTACAAAAATTCAACTTTTTAGACCGAATTTCATAGATAAATTAAAAAACCATAAGGCAAGCACTATTTCGGCGTATTTTACAGATGTTGACGTATAAAAATTTTAGAATTTTTTTTTTAAGTTTATTAATTTTTGGTTTCCATTATTTTTTTCATACCGAACGACATAAAAAAACTATATCGTAATTCAAGGTATTGGTCCCGCGAAAATCCTCACTGGACACAAGATGCTCACAATCAACGTCGAGCCAAAGTTAATGTAGGTATGGATGGGAATAATTGGACGACGCTGCATTAGCCCTTACTTTTTTCAAGGAAATCTTACCGCAGCACGTTACCTGAATTTCCTACAAACGGATTTACTGCCATCACTGGCAATAATTATTCCAAATAGTAACAAAACGCAGATGTGCCTCGTGAAGACATCTGGTTTCAACAAGACGGGGCTCCTCCTCACTTTGGCGCAGACGTACGTCAGTATCTAATAGATGTCACATTTCTTGGAAGATGGATTAGGGCGTAGAGGAGCAATTGAGTGGCCACCGCGTTCCCCAGAATTGACTCCCTTAGAATTTTTCCTGTGAGGCTATTTGAAATCTAAAGTTTATTTCAATAGACCAAATAATTTGGAGGAACTACAGGACAAAATTCGTGCTGAAGTGGAGCAAATAAGTCCTGAGATTTTTCAGCGCTCTGTACATAGTGTGTACACTAGTATCGGCCAATGCCAAATGGTTGGTGGAGAGCACATTGAATTTAATCTGTCGTTTTGGGTACAATTATTTCCTATTCGATTAAATTGTTGTTTTTATTTTCTTGAATAAATCTGCATTTTTTTCAAAAAAATCGTTATGTTAGGTACCAGTTTTCTTATGTCATGATTTGAATGGTAAGGAGATCTCTTGGAAAACGTGAAAAAAATTGCAGTTGTCATTTGAAAAAAAAGCGATGACGTCATAATAAAAAAAATTACGTCATAACTTGGAAAAGTGAAAAATATGATCATTATTATCATTTTTATTATTATAAAATCAATATTATTATTATTATTATTATGAATATTGTTCCAAACTTTATCACCACGTTGTATATACATAGAGACCTGCATTTTTTTTTTAACAGCTTCCTTCACTTGGTAAAGACACGAAAATAAAGAGCAAACAGATATCTTCTGCGGAGACCCACCTCATCTCTGAAAAGAAAAAAAAAACAAAAACGGTGCCTGAGGGAATTGGTCCGTTATAATCTTTCATTATTAAATCATGAGCAGGTAAGTAGGTATATATCGACAGCACTTCATCAGCCAAATAATACAAATATGGCGACAGTTACACATCGGATGGGAGTTTTGTTCAAGAAACTTTTATTTCGTGAGGTCTGGGTTTGTTGTCCATTGTTGAATAATATCAAATCTTTCCGTTTAAGTCTCGACGTCTGGTGTGATAAATTTCATCATCCTGGCTCATCTGATAAACCCGTGCGGTTGAGTACCCATCGGGCGCGTCCCCAGGTGGCGGATAGGGGGAAGGCCCTACAATGAGCGAAAATGATTAGGGTTAGCAGTGGTAATAGAGCTCGTCGGAGGTAAAATTCTAGACTGGTAGCTCAGAAAGCCCTGCCGCGGACCACCTCCCCTAACCTAGTTGTCGTGTCGTGACTAAAGGTCTGCACTAGGGGCAACGGCGTCAAAGACGTCCGACTGTGGAATCTCTGATATACCGTATCATCTGTTGTCGTGGTCACGTCTCGCGCACAGAGAGATGCGGGGGTCTGGGCTTAAGCGCCGGAACCAAGAGGAGACAACCTCACTAAAAAACCTAAATCCTAAGGCAGGGGTCCAGGCTGATGGGATGCGTGACTGGATAGAAGACCAGCCATACTGGATTCAACCTTGGGGCACCAGGGGGCACCCCACTGTATCAATCCCCTCACCTTGGCATTCGTGGCTATGCATAGGTGGAACACCCTTCCCTAGCTACTCGTGGGATCAACCATGGTAAGAAACAATAAACAACCAAGAAATCGCGGGACATCACCGCAAACAGACTGCTGACCGAGCGGGGCTTGTCACCCGTCAAGACAGTCGGCAATCTAAAAACAATCCTTGTGCTCGAGACCACCTCGAACGCAAGAAGAATGCCCACTCATTGGCAAGAAAAGGAGCATCGACACCCTTCATAGGACCAGAACCATTCTGTGGCTTCGAAGATACTTTCTTCAAGCAGAACTTCAAAAGGAAGAAGAAAACTGAGAGAAACCCAATGGAGGAACCTCTCGGCTCTCGGGGTTGAGACAAGCCAAAGAACTTCTCGGGAATTTTAACCGAGAGAGGTCGAAGATACTCTTCAACCTCAGCAAGAAACGTCTCAGAACACTGGCGGGATTCCTAACGGGACATTTCAAGCTCAAGGAACACCTGAGGAAGTTAGGAATGGCAGAAAATGGCGTCTGCAGATTCTGCGAGAAAGGAGACGAGACACCACGTCACCTGCGACTCAACTGCGATGCGATAGAACTCAAAAGAAGTAATGTTGTGGGCCACCGCCAGCTAGAGGCAGGGAACTTACCCGACCTTGATCCTCTCAAAATCCTGAAGTTTCTTAAGGAAACGGACTTGGTGCTTCACTAAATGGATTCCACACAAGGCGAAGCACAGTAGAGGGGATCTTTTAGGTCGCAGTCACCTGATCACCCTCAAAAATACAAATACAAATCATCTGATAAACTGACAAAGACTGGCAGGTTTGGTACTGGGAAAAACTCGTTATCTGGTTTTTGTAATTGGGTCATCAGGATCGCTATAGGATGATAGTGGAAGCTGGGTAGGAAGTTGGTATAGGTATTAAAGGTATTTTGGATTACACGTAGTTTTATTAACAATATCAAAAATTTTACCTACTGCATAACGTATTGCTAATGATCGATGATCAGTATCTAATTAAGAACGACTAGATCTTGATGATAATGAATGGGAATACGCTAATGATAATGTCTGAGACTTTATAGTGCCGATCAATGTCATGTTGATATAACCATATGTCCATATGGACCAACATTGATTTATCCTCACGAATCAGATCTTATTACCGTATTGCAAAAACCTAATGTTTATTTACACACCAATCTTGAGGTTAACTGTTGTAATACTACTTCCTTAAAATAAAATTAATAACGTTGTAGAGGCCGATTCTGCCTTTCTTTTGATAATTGGTCAGTTTGTTGTTTTTATTTTTAAATTTAATTTGGAGACATCTGGTGGATTGGCTCTCAAGGTTGAACCACCTTTGAAGTTTGAAATTTGCAATTTGTTTGTTTTATCTGAGGGAAGATAAAAGGAGAGAGAGAGAGAGAGACAGATAGCCCAGTAAGTCAGTACGATTTTCTAATTAGAACAAGACGGTGCTCTCTAAAATATAGTGGCCAGGCTACGCAATAATTATTATGAGTTTTCTCATATAATAGTGAACCCGCGATAGTGAATTCACGAAGTCACATAGGACCCACCACTGGTTCAACCGATAGTAGATAAGTACTAGATCCTTCTAGCCACATTCCTTTCCTAGAGATTTCCTTGATCCCGTAGTGCTTGATATTCATAGCGCTGGTGGTTTCTGCCGTTTCGGTAAGTTTTTTTTTCTTTAATTTAACTGATTGTTGCGTAGCTACTACTTACACTTAATTCTAATTGCGTAGAATATTGGTATTTTGACACTAGATCAAAGGGTTCTTCGCAATATCCTGTGGGATAATTACCTACCTACGAGAACATAAAAATACAGTCCACGCAAGAAAATTATTAATTGATTTTATAGCATACATAAGTAATACCTACTTTCCGTGAGATTCTGATGTATTATGGAATTTCACTAATGCCTCTTACACTGGGTTAGAGGCAATTATTGTGACTGTCTGTGCTATGATGTAATAAAACTAATAAATCACAATCATGATAAATAACTTATAAAGTTATTATCTCGTTAGGTAGGTTATATTTTTCATTCTCTATATGTTCGAAATTCAAGATATTCCTTGTCTGATAGACATACTAAAAAAACCAACATCTCTTTGATAAATAAAGCAGAAGCCGGTCGTATAATATGTATTATGTATGTATGATAATGAGAGATCGACTCTGCTGCAGCTTGGCTCTTCAGCTCTTAAATTAAATGCTCTCGCCAAAAGTATTCTCTTTGAATAAACATGCTCCTGACTGGACCGTTTATTACCGTTCTTTCCCCATTTAGTCGCGTTCGCTCGATAAATATGCACAAGTTGAGAGAAAGTATACAAATTTACCCTCGATTGAAACGAATATTAATAAAGAATAACATTTCATATAAAGTAGGCATCTATGAAAAGTATGACGAATGCTATGTAATTTTAATAATTATCCAAAGCAGATCATTCTTAATCAAAATATGGAATTAAATGTATAAATCATTTTAGGTACATAAGATTACGCTGTGGTCAATTACTTCTACAATAATGCGTTCCTGGATAAGCGAATTTATAGGTATGAATGAAAAAAAATTTGCGAGTTGAAATTTGACCATTATCGGGGTCCAAGCCTGCCTGCTTGATTAGATGAGACATTTTACCACATTTTCATGTTTAATAAATCAATAAGCTTGCCTTGACAAGTGTATTCTTTTCATTTTAAGTTTAAGTTAAGTATCTCTTCTACATTGAAAAAAAAAATTATTTAAAAAGTTGCTCAGAATTCAAAATCATGGGCGATATTTGATCTGCTTAATGTCATCACGAGATGGATAACTCTTACATATTCGAAGGTTACCAAGGTAAGTCTTGTAGATTTCAGAGAGACAATGACATGCTGTCTTCGTACTGCAATCCAGAGGGTTTATGACATATCTGTAAACTGTACACCTATCATCTGACTGAGACGGTATCTCGCTGTGCAGTGTCAAATCAGCAGGCTATACTTATGAGCGTTATCTCAACCGTAAATTTGAGGTAACCTTTTCCTGGTTAATATTTAGTAATTTGATGTCAGTAATTAATACAACAGCAGTTACCGAATCAATTACACACATTTTACATTCTGACACAATGATCAGAACAATATAGTCACTCAATAGGGAAATAGAAAAATACCATGACCGTAAGACTAGTCATCCAATAGAAAAATAATGTACCTACATATACAAATTCTGGTATTCACGATTAACAGTTACATAAAAACTTAAACTTAATCTTACCATAACAAAATCAGTCAGATCATCTTCGAGGCAAGTATCATGCGTTCAGAAGGCAAAATAGCCCCATAAAATCTACCATTCTGCTGTTCCCCAACTATGTCCTCTACTATTGACCTATCTTTATCCAGTACCTTGATAACCTGATACGGACCCCGATATTTCTGTTCAAGTTTCCGACTCTCTCCTGTTGAAGGAATTTGAGCCCTAACCAAAACTATATCTTCCAAAGAAAATTTCTAACTTTATTGTTTGTCTTGATTCTTTTCAATTTGTCTCAATATATTTTTCTCTAACAAATCACTAACATTTTCCCTGTTCTCGGAATTGTCACATTTCTTATTTAATTCATTAATTTCCGTAGTCAGAGGGTTATCTGTTAAGCCCACCCCTTTGTACCCGAAAACTAACTCAAATGGAGTACATTGGTCACACTGTGAATGCTATTATTCAAACTCCACTGAATACTAATAAGTAATAACTTATAATCCCAATTATTATCATCGTCAAATTCGCAATCTAAGCTAGTAGACAAACATGATAGAATTGTCTTATAATCGTTCTATATGTGACCGTTACCCGAAGTTACGTCAGCGGCCACTTTAACATAACATAATATAATATTTTGCACAAAAATCCTCAAATAAATTAGCAGTGAACGCCGTTCCCCTATCTGTAATCACCCTAAATGGCTTACCATAATGTGATATAAACGATTCCATAAATAGAACACTATTAACGGCGCTAGTGTCGGGAACACTTTTTAACCCTGTATACTTAGAATACAGGGTTTTTATTTTTAATTAATACAAGGTGTTTCTAAATGGAGTACCATAAATTGGAGGACTTGTAGATAAAGTTAAAAAAATACGAAAATGTAGGAAAATTTTTTTTCGAAAAGGCTTTATTGATGAGATACAGGGTGTTAAAGAGTCGACCGACAGACCACTCTTTTGTTAATATTTGTTGAAACAATAACCCAACTGAGACAATTTTTTGTGTGTAACAACAAGTTATAAAGAGCAATAATCAGACAAATTTTCGGTTTATTTCAATAAGCCAGTGGCGTAGAAACAGGGGTCGTTTGACACTTTTCACTCTTTAAAAAAGTAAGGGCTAGGTTTTTTGATGTCTTATTACTTTTTTCTGAATCAGCGGTCTTTTTGCAATAAAAAAGCCATACTTGTTTAATTTGCCCAGAGGCGTCCGTTTTTGAGATATTTGCAATTTTGTGTCAAAAAAAAAAAAAAAAATGCATTTGAACGATTATCAAATCAACCAAAAATAATGTTTTCGTTGGAGCAGCGTTTAAATGCATGTGTACGTGCAAACGGAGGACACTTCGAGCAATATTAGATAATCATTAGGTAATTTTATGTTATGTATGTTTTGTTCAATTACTTATGTTTTGTTATGTGTTGAATAGTTTTCTTGACAATAAATATTATTTAATTTTCACTTCGGATATGAAATGTCAAACTGACAAGTAAGTCCAAAAATTAGTTTATTTAAATTTCAAAGCTGCCTTCACAATTTTAATAAATGAAATTTTTTAATTGCAAAAAGAACAATTGCAAATATCTCAAAAACGGACGCCTCTGGGCAAATTAAACAAGTATGGCTTTTTTATTGTAAAAAGACCGTTGATTCAGAAAAAAGTAATAAGACATCAAAAAACCTAGCCCTTACTTTTTTAAAGAATGAAAAGTGTCAAACGACCCCTGTTTCTACGCCACTGGCTTATTGAAATAAACCGAAAATTTGTCTGAATATTGCTCTTTATAACTTGTTGTTACACACAAAAAATTGTCTCAGTTGGGTTATTGTTTCAACAAATATCAACAAAAGAGTGGTCTGTCGGTCGACTCTTTAACACCCTGTATCTCATCAATAAAGCCTTTTCGAAAAAAAATTTTCCTACATTTTCGTATTTTTTTAACTTTATCTACAAGTCCTCCAATTTATGGTACTTCATTTAGAAACACCTTGTATACAGTGTGTCGCATTTAAGATGAAGACACCCCTGTATTTTCGCTATTTGAAGGAGTCGAGGTTCGAAATTTTGTACAGTCATGCAGACCGATGAGCCACACTTTTTACGATATCAAACTGAAATTTGATCTTTAAACCCGCCTACTACGTCTTTGCAAAGAGAGCCAATTGTCGATATTTTGCTTCGCGTTTGAGATATTGAAAAAAGTGACTCGAAAAAGTTGTTCTAAATTGCTTTCTAACCTCGGATAATGAGTTTAATGGCAAAATTAGCATTTTCAATTTTCCATTATTTTGGTCTCACAAGAAATTTTTGAAAATTATATTTTCTAGTTTGCTAGTTAGTGTCATGGAAAGTAATAATTTAACAGTAGTGTTAAATTATCACTAATACTAAGTTGAATAATTCACAACAAAGCCGTGAGGTAATAATCGAAATGTCAACAGTGCCATTCATGGACATTTCAATAAAATTCAATGTTTTGCGACGTTGTCACGTTGTTATGGTCAATAATATACCTATTATTTTAAAATTAACAACTCATGTTTTTTTATGATGTGATTTTTTATGAGAGGAAATAAATCAAAATCAAAAATGTGTTTTATTTATAGTTGATTAGGAATTGGTACAAGTAATGTCTTATTTATTACTTATAATTTTGTCTTATTACTTGCAACCGCTTGCGGCTATTTTTTATTACTTTTATGCAATCCTGGAATCCACACACCAAAACTGTCTATTGAAAAACAACTTTGATGGGAAAAGTTCGGGTCTTTTGGTCGGGCCAGGTATAATCTCCCTTTATTACGTTTCGTTATCATCAGACCAAGCGGCACGCACGTGGGCTGCGTTAGCGGTCCACCAATGGCCGCTAGCGGCCATTTTTATTACTTTTATGCAATCAAGGAATCCACACACCAACTGTCTATTGAAAAACAACTTTGATGCGAAAAGTTCAGGTCTTTTGGTCAGGCCAGGTATAATCTCCCTTTATTACGTTTCGTTGTCATCAGACCAAGTGGGGAGAGATCGTGTGAAGGCAGGGCGGCCGGCGGAGCGATGAGTGCCGCGCTTGGCCGCTTGCGGCTATTTTTATTATTTTTATGCATTCCAAACTTTTGATGAATTTCTGAATAGAAATACTTGAAATTTTAAATTAAAACAATAACGTTCGCAAATTACACCAAATATTTTTATTTCACAAGATGTTGGTAATAAATAATAGATATGACAACGCTGCTCAACATGATCATTCTCAGTTCTACGATTCTGTTGGACATGAAGTGTCATTTTTGGGCAATTTTACGATATTTCAAACTCAATTTTCTCGATATTTTATGAACGGTTTGCAATTTTTTTTCAAGATATCATCTAAATAGAGCGTAAATTAACGACTCATGCAAAAAATTTCCCAAAAATCGGAGTGAGTTATAATGCACCGGCCCCCAACTTTAAACTATTGCAGTCCATTTTAATTACAAAATGAACTCCTAGTGGATTCCTCCACCGTATAGTTTTTCTACGGTAATGGCGGATGTAATTTTTTATCTATCTGTTCCTGATACAATACACCGGATATGTCTACTTGACTCGCATCGGTATGCAATTCAGAATATGGTTTCGGATTATAGACAGCTAAAACTGGCTCATTAATCAATTTCATCTTTATCTCAACTAAAGATTTTCTGCTCATCTGATCAAAAAATTCTAATCTTTCTTTAACAAATTGTTAATTATTGCATAGTTTCTAACAAAACAACGAAAATAACTCGCCAGACCAACGAAACTTCTAACCGATCTTGCATCTGTTGGTTTTGGAAAATTTACTCTATACTGTTTATTTTTAGCTTTTCCGGCACAATGTCCTTTTCGCTGATATCAAATCCCAAATAGTCTATTTTCTTTTTGAAAAAATAACATTTATTTAGTCTAAGAGTCAAACTTGAATCTCTCAAAATATTTAAAACCTCTCCCAACTTTTGAGTCCCTCCTCGACTGTCTCCATAACGCTGTTTTATTCTACATAGTATCGCTACATTACCCAATACTAAATTTATCAATCTTTGAAAAATTGAGGGTGCATTACACCCGTCTCTTTAAATTATTGATAAGCGCATTTGGAGTGATAAAACTTGTCTTACTCATCCGTGACTCCTTTTCTATAGGTACCTGGTAATAACTGCTACGAAAATCAAGGCTAATGAACCACCTCTTGCCATGAAGAAGATCTAACTGATCATATCTATCGTAGATAATTGATAATGTATTTCACTGTAAGCCGATTCAAGGCCTGGTAGTCCACACACAACCTGCACTTCCTTTTCACCAATAAGCAAGGACTTGCATATTCAGACGTTAAATCTTCCACGATGTCAGCATCTTTCAGGTTACTCACTATATCTCGAACTTGTTGTTGTTCTAGTAGGATAAACGATAAGGTTGTAAATAAATGGGTTTGTAGCAACTTGTAAAAAGTTCTTCTTGAACACTTTGGACAGCTAGACTATCAGATTTGCTAACAATCATCACATATTCTTGTTCGGTAAACGGGTGACCAACAATCATCTGGATTTGTTGCGCTTCATCAGGAATGTATCTTGACTTATGATGCAGAGACTCCACCGATACTAAGCGTAGCTGTGAACATACCAATTGGTTTAACAACGCCATTGCCATATCCCAACAGTGGATCACTTTCACATTCCAAAAATGAAAAATTCAATTCTTCTACAATACTCTTGGTCATTGTTACGCAGCTGCTTCCCAAATCTACATAGCACTTTACTAGCTTTCCATTCACAAAAGAATCTTTAAAATACTTGGCATGAGTATCTCCTGGTGCTAGAATATTCAACACACTGGTGCTATTATTATTTTACTGCTACCTACCTGTTGTTATTGAGTTTGGGTATTCTGCGCAGGATTTCCCTTTTTGCTTGGGCAATCTCGTGCATAGTGGCCCATGCATGGAACTTCATCTGAAACATATCATATACCTTTTTCCCTTTGATATATTTCACCTGTCATAGCTCATTCGGTTGATTCTTACGTTTTCTGACTTTCCTGGGTTTTTAAATTGATTCCGTTTTTGAGATGCGTTTTGACTCACGTTTTGTTGACGAATCTCGAACGTTCTTTCAAATCCTTAAGCAGTGCGTTCGTCGTTGAATATCTGCTAAGAGGACCCAAGAAGTCTTTAAACCTGGAACTCAGCAGTCCGTCTACTATCCATTTTCAACTCTATCATATCAACTCTTTCATAATCGCATAGATTGCCCCTCGATGGCATCGCTTTTTAGTTTCCACGTCCCGTACCAGAATTTAAGAACAACAAGAACATTTTCATTAAGGATACCGCGGTCTTATGTACTCATAAGGTCACCCGTGTACGTAATGTCGACACTTTTTAATCGCATTTCGACCATTTGCGGTCTTAACATGAATAGGATGTCAGATACCTTCTTGGTGATCACTGCTCGAGAATTATAGGATTTGCTTTTCGTCGTTGTAGATCTGTTGTCACTGGTTTTGTTATCATTTTATAAAATGTACCTATGTACCTGATGCGTGCATTTGTAAATAATGTAGTTGTTATATGAGCAGAAACATTTTACGTTGGAAGATTTGAGAGATTCCGATTTCCTAATAAATAGTAGACAGCAAAGATATCAATCAGATATTTCGATTCATTTCTGAAGCCTGAGTATATCTCGTAATCGAATTGTTAGCCGGATGACTGGAACTTTCTGTACCACATATTCTTTAAGTTGATAATGCTTTGGCACTCCTTGCTGTACTAAGAAAACTAAGTAAGTACTTAATCGAACGAAATATATCTCACTGGAGTGAATTTGTCAATTCCGCATGACAAAATTTCATAAAACGCACGAACGACATCATCAATCTTATTCGAGCTAATAACTGCATCCCAATCCTGAGAATTGAGGAATCTTTCCAAGCCCTGGTAATCTGTCTTCGGAAAGTCATAAGATGTACCGTTCGTCGTAGCATCAAACGTTTGAGTCCTAGTTGTGTTAAACGTTAACAGCAACGGAGTAAAGGGTCGACGATTCGAAGATTTAATTGCGCGTTGAAATGTTTAGTGAATACCAAGTCCAACAAATTTTCACCATGGTTGAAATATTTATTTTTTTCATTGTAACTCATGTTTTCAGGAATAGTTTCAGATGCTTCATCTGGTAGATTCTCGGGAATAAGGTACATATCTTCTGTTGCGTTTAATTAAGAAAATGCGGTAGGTAGTGAGAATATGGGTCTGATGACCAATGAATAATTAGATAAATTCGGAAATGCGGAGTAATAAAGGAAAGCGTGTGACTTACGTTTTCGAAGTAAGTTGCGGTTGTTTGTCGAATTGCATAGCTTCTTGATAGTTCAGTGGTTGCGGTGATGCACGTATTAACTATTAATTGTCTTTGCGTTTAACTGCGATTAATTGCTGACATTAGAAATGCGTAGGTATGTACCTAGGTACAATTGCGAAGACGCGGAAAGCCACGTAAATGTAGACACTCCCGCGGTATGATCGGGACGGAGTCAAAACTGTGTGCGTGCTCTACGAATGACAAAGTGCGAATCTTTTTTTGCGTTGATCCTGTCTTCTCTTCCTGCGAAAGATGAAAGGTCCTACGACTGCCCTTGCTGTGGATTGTTTAATCCAATTTTGCAGTTGTTGTGGGTAGATTACCGCAGTAAAACACCCGATCTGTTGCAAAAGTATACACAAGGAAGGACACGGAAATGGACAGGATTAAAATGAAAGTAAAAAATGAAAAGCGGGACGCAACATCTTCAGAAATCCAAACATTGGGAAGATTATTATCACCTATCAATATAAATAATTCTGAGTTGACATATCTCCTCTGGTATCCTTCGAGCGTAGCTATAAATGACTCGTATGCACTCTTGGAGCTTTACGGAAGAAAGTGAACAGTTTTGTTCACCCTCGTTCGTATACGTACCCACACGTCTTCAAATTAGGGATTATCTGAATGAGGAAGTTGAGGGCTGTGAAATTCGATGACGGAAGCTATAAGAGTCCAGCCTCCCCTAATAGTGCAATCCAGCATTTGGTAGTTGCGATCATGACGGAACACATGGTATCCGTCATCGCGAAGAGTTCTGAGTTGTAAAAACAATTATTCAGCCATGTTTCAAGATCAAAAGTTGCCCTTAAGACTTCAAAATCCTAGGTACTAAATCCTCTGATGTTCTGCTAATTCTGCATTCGAATTAGGGAAACTTTTCACTGTTGGGGCGAAAAGTTCCCATTTTAGGTCTCCTTCTGGGAATAAACTATTTTACTGCAATATTTGGGGGCCACTTTTTGGGGACGAGAAGTAATTTTAAAATGTCCTCCTTGTTACATAATTTTAAATAATAGATGTCCTCGGTATTTTACAGCTGTTCGCAGTTGGCGTCTTCAATTTCTAAACTATCTCGTAACATACATAACCACTGGCGGCGTTGCTGTTTCAAAATTTACGACAATATTTTTATTCCTAAAGTCCGTTCCAAGGAAACTTGTGCAAAAGTCATAAACTCGTCACAGGTAATCCCACCCTCTGACGCAGCCTGTCGTCGACACACAATAGAATAACTATTTGCTTGTGTCGTAAAATTTTTAAGAAAAGGTAAATCGCAATACAGGTGTTTATGAAGAACAAGGAGAGGAATATATTTAGGCCTTTAAGCAAACAACCAGTAACATGACATATCTTACAATATAGGGGTAAACCAGAAATCCCAAACATTTGTTATGGCCAGGTACCTACACTAAATATTAAGGGTATTCATAGCAAAATACACGTTGTAAGTAGGCATATGTAGAACCGCTGTACTACTTTAGGCAAAGTTTAAAAACTGATGTGATGACATTTATGGCCTTTTGCACAAGTTTCCTTGAAATAGACTTTAGCAGAAGTTTCATCGCCGGTACCAATAATAATTAGACTTCTAGGCTGACTTTTAATCATAGGCGTGGTCACTGATCTTGCCTCAGCATAGCCATTATCTCATTAGCTCCCGGAGTGACACTAGAGTGGTGGGGAGCGAAGGTGGCATCTTGCGTAGCAGTGACTGTTGCAAGTGAGTGGGCAGCCCGTTGCGCCTGAAGAAGAGCACCAGGTTCGCGCGGGCCACAGCCAAGCAGGATTCATTCATTGCGGGTAATGAATGAATGGTGCGCTGTTCGGTGTATTACTTACTGACTAAATTGTTCAGTAATTCGGTATGTTTCTTTAAAATGCTCACTATTATACCGCCAATTTGAAAACTACCATTTTCAAACATCAGTTTTCACAGGTGTAAGATACAGAATTTAAATCTATTATTGCCATGATAGTGGTTTTATTTAAATTGGCACATTTTATGTCGTGAAAAATGCTGTCGCAGATCAGGCAGTTAATTTATTCGCTTGCTAGGGCGCTGCATTATATAGCGCATGAAGACATTCTCGAAAACCGTATAGCTCATCAAGTTGTAGATCACAAAGCGATAAAGAAACTCGCTTCAACGGATAATATATGCTAAGCTACTCGTATTATTTTCAAAAGTTGATTATTGAGCTCAATCGGAATCTTAGGGAAAAACAAAAATTACGTATGTTGCAGTCTGAATTCTTACATACAAATGGTGTACAGCAACTCGAAAATTTCCACGTGGATTTATTCCTAAAATGCACTTAAATACGGAGCATAATAAGGAATAGTTATGCTGCCGCGAATTTAAATTAAGAAACAATTAAAAATTATAAAAACTCTATAGGTCTCGAAAAGAAGTGAACAACATTATCGGTACTAATTACTAGTGTACTTATTATAATTGAATGTTCTTCTTAATTTTGTGGTCTAGTTTTAAAGTATTTAATTTTCCAACCAATAGCAACAGAAAATAATTCAATTTTGATGACGCGCCGCCCTGTATATCAATAAAGAAAAATAATAGTTGCATTAGGGCAATGTCTATTTATCATGGCCATAATAACTTAACACTTCTTCCACAATATAAATAAGGTTAAATTGCTTTCCTGGCACACGCAGTAACAGTGTTGGTATTCAGTACGGGCTCTGGCAAAAACTCTGAAAACTCCTTACCCCTGATCATATATTTCATATGCAGAGGGCTCTTTTGCTTGCTACAGCAATATTATTTCCATATTTTTCACATAATGCGCTTCTGTATATGGGTTTTATTTCATGTGACATCGCGGTAATGCATTTTAACGTCTTATCATTCATTGCGGCTCCTTGGCAACTCTTTAGGGTCGGTCGTGTATTGTGGTAAATATTTGTCGTAGATCGCTGGGGGTGCAGAGCTGAAGGGTTCGAATTCCTCGATACCCTCGGAATGTAGAGCGGGGGTGGCGATTCAGAACTTTTGAAACTATATATATATATATATACAGGGTGATTCAGGTTTTATCTTGTTAACTTCAGGGAACGATAGAGAATCGAAAAATAATACGAGTTGGCTTTATGAACTGTATTTAGGAAATGCTTCGTTAAGAAAATACAAGATCGTGATGTTTTAAGAAAAAAATCGTATTTTTAAAATATAAAAAAATTGGCTGATTAAAATAATTTGAAATTTTGAACAGTAGTTGTGCTAATTGAAGTACATGATGTGATACTCCTAATGAAAGATTTTTTTAATCCAGTGGCAGAGATCTGGGTGTGTTGTTACCTTTTTTAATAAATAATTTCCATGCCACTGACTTTATTGAAAATTTGTTGTTTTTGTTAGATACCTGCCTCATGTTGTTTAGAGAAAAAAAGCCATCGTACGTTTTTGTCGTAGGACGCACTGTTTCCGAGATACTTCACAATGTAGGAACCCGTACGAGGTAAAATATCATAAAAGTCAATGCTATTGAGTTTTTCCAGAAGTTAATCATTTTTGTGATCGTTCTTGAAGCGTGTTACACATTACAAAAATCTTGCATGGGTTCATACATCGTGCAATATTTTGAAAACAGTGCGTCCTAATACAACAAAAACATAGAATGACTTTTCTCCTCTAAACAAAACAAGGCATCTACCAAAAGTAACAAATTTGCATTAAACTTAGTGGTGTAGACATTATTTAATAAAAAAGGTAACAAAATTATAACATACCCAGATCTCTGCCACTGGATTAAAAAATATTTCATTACGATTATGACATTGTGTACTCCAATTGACACAACTATACTGCTCAAAATTTCAAATTATTTCAAAGTTTGGCCAACCTTACAGTAAACACCCTGTATATACAGGGTTATTCACGGTATACGCCACGGAAGATTATGGCCGTGTCTCTGGATTTTAGAATCTTTTTCTTTTTGGAGTGGATAGAGACCCGGCAGAGGTACGTTTTAAAATTATATTCATAATGTACAGGTGTCCCAAAAGCATGAAACATATCAAAGTTATGTTTTTTTTAATGGAATGCTCCTATGTTATTGCATTTTTAGATTGTCTGAGAAGAGAAAATAAGATTGGCTTTTACAGTTGGTGTTTAAATTCAGAAGTTTTTGAGTTATAAACAAGTGAAAATCGTCTTTTTTCAGGTTCAAGGCCCTGTACAACGAAAATGGTTCAAGATAGAAAAAAACGGCTTACATGTTCCTATTTTAACTTTTCATGTACAATCCTATGGTATAGAAACATTTGTACTTTCTTTGATTTTTTTATTTGTCGACGCGTGGAGAAATCTCAGAATTTTTCAAATTTTTTATCACTCTGTATAAACATTTCATTTACATCATAAGATAGTACATGAAAAGTTAAAAGAGGGACATGTAAGCCGTTTTTCTCTATCTTAAGCCGTTTTCGTTGTACTTGAACCTTGAACTTGAAAAATGACGATTTTCACTTGTTTATAACTCAAAAGCTTCTGAATTTAAACACCAACTGTAAAACCCAATCTTATTTCCTCTTCTCAGACAATCTAAAAATGCAATAACATAGGAGCATTCCATTTAAAAAAACACAACTTTGATATGTTTCATGCTTTTGGGACACCTGTACATTGTGAATATAATTTTAAAACGTATACCTCTGCCGGGTCTCTATCCACTCCAAAAATAAAAAGATCCTAAAATCCAGAGACACGGCCATAAACTTCCGTGGCGTATACCGTGAATAACCCTGTATATATAAATAAAGATCCTATGATGTCGATCGGGACACATTCATATTATGTTGATTTCATTCACGATTCGAACTAAACTTCAAGTCATCAATAATTTTGATTAAGTTAGGTGGGTACTTTTTCCAACTCTGCGATTATTTGTCATACACTCGCAAATACTTCGACGTACGAGGCATGGAGTGCAACGCGTGCCCACCTGACGTGTTTTGTTAACCGACTCAATCCCATTCCGATTCCCATCTAATATTAAACTAGCCGCCGTCGTCTCTGCCGCCAGAAGCCCGCACACAGCATCGATTTTCTAAGCGGAGTTTTTCTTCTTGCGCCAAGATTGGGTTTATATAATTTAGTGAACCGCTAATTGATATTGAATCATTAATTTGGAAAACAGAGCAAGAGAGACCCTCTGTTTGTAATCTAAGCCAGGGGAAGCGGGGCAAAGGCAGTCTGGTTATTATATTAGCGAAGGCGTCGTAGTCGACGTCGGCGACGTCGGCAATCAGGACTAGCGGCCGCTCCGGTGAGTCTAGTTTACATTCAGACTGATACCCTTCCCATCAGTCACAATATGCTAATCTATCATCAGCTATTTATACACCATTATCATCATGTGGGGTCTACCTAGCAGCGAGATCTCACTATAATTCACCTAATAATACTGTTTATATACACATTGTCTAAACACAGCCTAATCAGTGCTTGATGCTTCTGGACTTTGCAGTTTATGTTTATTACATCCAGTTTAACACTCTCTATCAGAATCAATCAGCAGCTCCATAAATTTGTCAGATATGAGTATAAATCAAATTAATTCTAATTCCAAAACTATATATAACCGTTTATTCCAGAAAAATTCCTTAATAATTTTATTTCCATTTTTCAAAATCATGTTTTAGAGGCACTTTTCTATACACACGTACTGTTTTAGCGAACTATATTATTTTACATAGGTATAAGTGGATGTATACATAACAGTAGTATATCTACATATTTCAGGTTCATTGAAAAAGTTGACCATCTATAAGGGTACATAAGAATTCTTGTAATCGAACTGAAATTTTCTTCTGAGACATTAATTTAAAGATATTTTTGTGACAAAAAAGTACAAGGAATAATTCTAGCTACTCAAAAATTCCGCAAGAAGTGATAAAGTAGTCTAGTAGAGTATAGAGGTGTCAACCAAACTATGTAGTCTATACACACCTGCTTTTATCTATTTCAGTGTTCATTACATAGATCTTGGAAACCCTATAGAAGGCATACGATCTGGTAAATTAGCAAAAGCTGCTCAGTTTTGGTCTTAATAATACATCGCTGAAAACAGATCACAAATTTCCTGAAATAACTTGAAAAAATGGAAGTGGCTAATTTTTGTTTTTGGTTATAAATCAATATTCACTTATAATAATTAGGTATTGTTTATGGATTTACATTTTCCTGAAAATTGTATTTTGAGGATCAGAATTTCAATTCTTCAAAATAACGTAATTAGTTACCGTATACTTTATTTTGTTTTTCAAATGGGTTTAGCCAACTTTTTTTTATGTTTTATGTTATATTGAATACTTATATCAAAAAAAAAAAATGCAGAAAAAAATTATTAGGTAAGTACCTATACTTATTCTGAACTGATATTTTAATATTCTCATAATGAGATAATCATTTTCCAGGAAAAAATATTAATTATATACCGCAGGTGTCCTCTGCTAAAGTCGGCGACCGGCTATACTTATCTCGGAAACTAATAGGTCTATAACCTCAAAATAAAAAATTTCCAGACATAAGTGACCATGCATGAGAAATTCAAAGAAAATATTTTAAAGATGGCCGCACTTTCGGAAATACCGGAAGTTGACACCTAATTCGTTATTTTAACGGGCACACCTTGTAAATTATTATATTTTTTAAATTTCTGAAGAAATCGATTACAGGTGGTTTTCACCATTGAGCGGTCACCATTAAACAATTGAAAGTCGAAATTTTCCAACTTCAAAGCAGTGTAGAACTAGAACGGCTCAAGATATCTAAAAACGGTTTACATGGTATCGTACTATGTGGTTTAAATTTTAATACAGTGCTGCGGTCGGGCTAATTTGATTAGGCTCTGGGCCAATTAAAATTCGAACGTTGTTGAAAAACAATTGCCGACTTACCTTCGTTGGGCCGAAGTATTAATTGATGCACCAAAATCTCATTCAGATTTCGTGCGACTGTAGTGGCATCAGCAGCATAAAGCGGTACGGTTTAATTACCCCTAAGATATAAGGTACTGGGATGCCAGATGACCTTTTAATTTTGAATAATAGATCTAAAGTAACCTGAACTATAAAGGCATCAAAATTCACTCAGGTTATGAGATGTTAATAATTTCTAACTACTGTATCTACCTACGGAATAATAGAATTGATCTTTTAATGAAAAGTATATTTATTTATTCTGTTTATAAAATAAATGATTGAAATTCTATGGTTATGAAATTACTAATTAATTGATCCTGAAGTTAATCGTAAAATATCTCATTTAACAGTTTAACTGGTAGAGAAAATAATAGATATCTATCTTTCCTTCACATAATAATTGACAAGTTCATTTCAAGTATTACTTGAATAATAATGGTAATGATTGTATATCAGGTATTTCAAAGTTATTATTAATATAAGTTTTAATTAATAAAACATCAATCTCTCAACAAGATAAGGCAATAGAACGACACAAAAATCCTAACAGATTTCTCTGATATCACTCTGAGCAATAAAAGGTTATGTCACACTTTGCTTACTGATACGACATTTTGCCATCCTTGGAATGTCGTGCCGAGACTGGAGAGCGGGGCCCTGGACGAAATCTCAGGATAAGAGACCGTGGTCTCCCTCTGGGGTGGCAGAAAGACTGGTGGATGGGGTCGTGTCCCGTGGGAACACGTGCCTAACTCTGGTAGCGTGGTCGTCCTTCGAGGTTAGATGAAACTCGAAAATATGGGGCTATGAATGATGAGATCCAGTATTCATGGGCAGGTAGTAGCAAAACCTTCAGATAATGTAAGGGATTCCTTCCATAAAAGCGGATATTCAGATGTACCAGAAATGGAAACCAATATGGCGTCCGGGAAGACAGGTGGGGTTCTACTCCGTAGATAGGTTTTCCGACGAGATAAGATAGTACCCCGATTGATAGGGTAGGTAGAAAGAACTATAACAATATATAAACTCTATTAGAGAAAGTTTCAGATAGTTTGAACAATTTACTTACCCGATTTATTAATCGGTCCTTAGATAAAGAGAAAAGGTAGGGGTGCGACTTGTCGCTTCAAGCACCAAGATTGGAAGACGAACAAACTTGTCCAGAAAGTGCGGAGCACCTTTTCCGCGCAGCTCGAAGAAAGGGTTGTTGTATATTTAAATTCACGAAACCACATCACAGCGACATCTGTGTTTCTAATTAATCGAAAAGGAAGATTGTAAGAGAAGGAAGTTACAGTTTGTACTACAAGGTAGGGATCTTGAACTTGCCTGGTTTAGTTAGTTTTACCACTCGGCAACAGGTGGCGATGTTAGTTCGAAACTCATATTTTCGGAACCTTATTAGCAAGGATTTTGATAATGTGGTCCCATTTAATAATTTTAAATGGAGCCAATTAAAGAATAAAACCTTTAACGACGTTACACACCTCTCTTTACCGGGGTAAGGAAAGGATTAAAGATAAACCAACTGGAAAAAGCACAGGCGTATTTCAAGTTGTTACTATACCCGAAGAAGGGTATTTTTGCGGGACAACTAGGTGACGATAAGCTTAGAGAATATGATTCAGAAATCATGTTCATAAATAACATGAACCTTTCGAGGAAATAAGATAACAATCCTGAACGAACAAATTGTCAACGACATCATTGATCTGTTTCATTGAATGAATAAAATTTCTCTTGTATATGCTTACTAAGGTAACATGCAACTTTCAAAGGGAATAGCGTTAGGTTTACTAAAATTACATGCAACTTAAATATTAAGCACTAGGTAATAATTATTCATAAGGTATAAAAATAAAATATTCATGCTTCATTGCAAAGGCAACAAAATAAAAGATATGCTAGTAACGGTAGTAATAAGATAATTAAGATAATTTTCTTAAACGGTAATTGTTCTTGCCGAACAATGTCGATAAACAAAAGAATAATTTCTAGATAACTAGATATGAAGATACGATAAGATATGGTTAGATAATATAAGATAAGATAGATAATATAAGGATAAGATACATACTAAGATAAACAAATTCAATAATACTGTCAGATATCACAGTAATGAATATTCTAAAATAAATAAAATTAGAATTCCTAAGAAAAAAAAAATCTCCTGAGGTGGGCACGAAACATTTCCCTTGCTGTTGAACGCTGCTTCCCCGACCAACGACAACCCGCGCTCTGCTTTGAAGCATGCCCCGTCACTGAGACAGTGGTGAGCGGAAAAGTCTAGAATGAAACTGTCGCGGTTAAGTAGCAGGTTTAACAAAGCAAAAGTGAAACTCGATCCTCAAGGGGGTTGATGCTGTCCAAACTTGGGCATCAAAACATCTATGTACAGGGAAAGATAAATTTTTGGAGTCCACAAGGGTAATCCATGAGTAAGATTTTTCATCTTTGAACCAGTCAAATTTGACTATGTCGTCGTTTATACGACTCCATAATAAATGGTTAAGAGAAAGGAAGTTTGCAGATAATCACTGCGTAGCTTATCAAATAGCGTAATTGTAATAATCACTTCGATAAATCATCCAATAATCGCACAGATAAACATTCGATAATCGCACAGAGAAAACATCAATAATCGCCTGGATTATTAGATAAACATTAAGGTAACGGTAAGATAATTTATCTCTCGGTAAGATAAGAAAAATGGAACAACCATTTTCATCGCTAAGGTAGGGGGCATTCGATATCCATGTTCAAATTCATTTATGTTAACACTGAATATCAAAATTCATCTTTGTAAATTCGTAGCTGGAATTCACATAGATTTTTATTTTCCATTTTGGAAAATATTCGCAGAGAAGATAAGTATTAGCTACCATTCTATTATGGTACTAATAGGTACAGACAAGGTAAGATAAGATAATTCCTTTTCTTTGAAAAGAAATTAAAGATAAGAAAGGCACGAAGCTTTGACTAAAGCTTACGCCTGTCATTTTTCAAGAAGAAAATTGCAAATTCAATTTTCGTTTCCTTGAACGGTAGATAAGATAAGGTAGAGATATTCTGTTGTCTTCCGTTGAGGCAACAGAGGGATTTTTCACTTTAGCCATGCAGGGCGGAAAATCTTAAAGCACCCAAGCTTGGTAAGACGATAGATAAGATAAAAGTAAAAGATAAGATAAGGTAGATACAACGGCAAGATAGCATTTTCTTTAGTTCATTGAACATAAGAAATTTTAAAAGATAACATTAGACCTGTAAACGTTAGTCAGACAAGATAGGCGAATAGTTACTTTTCAAGGTAATGATTCCAGATAACCAGAAAGATATGGGTTCTCAAAATATGAGCGATAAAATAGAGTGAGAGCCTGAGGATAGCAGATACCGATCTCAAAATTAGCAACATTTATACTTGGATCCACATTCATACAGCTAACATCGAGATCCTTGAGAAATGCTTTGAAAGATACGGTATTCATTCTACATACATTCTTCATTCATTCTAAGATACGACAAGAAACGGAGCTTTCTCAATTCTCATATTGCTAGACCTCATTTTCTAACGGATTTTTGTCAAATACAAAAAGAGAGATAAAGGTAGGCAGGGAAATAAAATTAGAGAAAAGATATTACAAGGAACTATTCGTCGCTTTTCGGCGGGTCTTCGCCTCGATAAGCCTTCAAATCTTTAGAATGCCAGCGACCTAGGGGATTGCCTTCTTGGTCTTGTAATTCGTACACTAATTTAGACACTACTTTAGATATCCGGCATAGTACGAATTTTGGGGCCAATTTAGCAGCAAAATTCTTTGCGGCATTCGAAAGTGGGTAGGTATGTTTCCAGACGAGGTCACCCTCGGTGAAAACATCGGGGCGCTTGCGTAAGTCGTAATGTTTCTTACTTACTTCGTAAGCTTTCTTAAGTCTATCACGTATATCGCTGAAGATAGGAGGTAATTTAGATATGTCTTGTTCTCGATGAACATAAGACAGATCATCAGGTAATTCTAGATAATTATCTGAGACTGGACCGTAAAAGGTTCCGTCTACAGGGACATTTCTAGCGAAAAGTAGGAAAGCTGGAGCGTGTTTAGTAACTTCGCTCACCGATAAGTTAATTGCTTGTGCAATTTTATAAACATTTTTATCCCAATCTTTATGATTGTCACGGATGTAAGATGAGATGGCTGTAAGGATGGTACGATTCGTTCTCTCGGTCGGATTCACCTGAGATAAATGCCTGGCGCTATACCACAAATTAACTTCGTAGTTTTTCAGCAAGTTAGTAAATAGACTGCTTTTAAAAATTTGAGCGTTGTCGCAAAGCAGAATTTGGGGCACACCGAAAATTAAGAACACTTGGTTCTCAAGAAATTTTGTAACGGCAGCTGCTGTAGCATTAGGCATTGGTTTAACCAAAACGAACTTCGAAAACCAATCGGTGACGACTAAAAGTTGGGTGTTTCTAGCCTTAGATCGAGGGAAAGGTCCCATGAAGTCGATAGAGAGAAATTGGAAGGGAAAATTGATTTTCTTATAATTACCCATGAGTCCTACGCGAGCAGTGTTTGGGGCTTTGTGTGCACCACAAACCTGGCAGTTTCTCACGTACTTTTTGACTGAGATAATCATTTTGGGCCAATAATAAACTTCAGATATTCTTGCCAAAGTTTTGCTTACTCCAAAATGCGCAGAAGTTGGAGGGTCATGAAATTGAGCAATTATTTCCTCCCGATTAGGAGTAGGGACAACAATTTTCCAATCAGATAGGTTAGACACGACTTCCACTCGAGGCTTAACATGTTTATAAAGAATATTGTCTTTGATGGTAAAGTCAGGGTATTTCTCAGGAAACTCGGTAACTTTGGAGACCATGTCTTTATACCAATCATCAGGTACAAAGTTTTGGAGAGAGATAGAAGATATAGAGCGGGAAAGATAGTCTGCAGGGACATTGCAAGTGCCTTTCCGATGTTTAATGTCGAAATCAAACTGGCTGAGGCGTAAACACCATCTAGCTACACGACCCATAGGATCTTTTAACGTGCGAAGCCAGAGAAGAGAGGCATGATCGGTGTAAACCGTAAAGTTTGCACCTTCAACATAAGGGCGAAAATATTCTATACCAAAGAGGACACCTAAACATTCTCTTTCGGTAACGGTGTATTTCTTCTCGGCTTTCGAGAGCATTCGACTAGCAAAAGCAATGGGATGTTCGAAATCTCCCTCAAGTTGAAAAAGCACCGCACCTAACCCGAAATCACTTGCATCCGTCTGTATGCAAAAGGGCTTCGAGAAATCTGGGCTAGCTAGAACGGGAGCTGTAGTCAGTCGTTCCTTGAGAAGTTTAAAAGCTTGATCAGCTTCTGAGTTCCAAGTTATTGACTGTCCCTTTTTTCGGTTATGCAGCAGAGCTGAGATAGGAGCACTGATTGTAGAAAAATCCTTTATGAAACGCCTATAATATTGTAAGATACCTAGGACGTGTCTTACTCCAGTGGTATTATGAGGAACAGGGGACTCAATAATCGATTTAACTTTCTCTTCACTAACTCGCAATCCGTTTCTATCGATAATAAAACCCAAAAAGGAGAGAGAATCTCGACAGAAGTGACATTTGTCGAAGTTGACAGTAAGATTAGCGTCTTTTAAACGCTCGTATACTTCCCTTAAAATTTCTAGGTGTTTCTCGAAACTATTCGTGGCGATAATTATATCGTCAAGATAAACAAAAACAAATGGCTCCAAAGCTGGACCTAAAATTGTGTCCATAAGTCGTTGTTGGGTTTGAGCACTGTTTCTCAGTCCGAAAGGCATTCGTCGGAATTGGAATAAACCTCTCCCGGGAACTACAAAAGCGGTCTTTGGGCGGGATTCTTCGTCCAAAGGAACTTGAAAGAAAGCCTGCTTTAAATCAATAGAGGTAAGGTAATTAGCATCTTTGAGCTTGCTCAAGATAGTATCGATTCTAGGCAGGGGATATGAGTCATGTGTGGTGATCTCGTTTAGTTTTCGACCATCAAAACACATACGGTATGTTTTGTCTTTCTTGCGGACCAAAAGAACAGGGGACACCCAAGGAGAATTACTTTTTTCGACAATTTCCAACTTAAGTAATTTATCTACCTCTTCATTTAGATATTGTTGAAGGGTTGGAGATAAGGGATATTGTCTCTGTCTAAAAGGCTTAGCGTCTTTTGTTTCTATGGAATGGCATAGCACATTGGTTTCAGGGAGTATATCAACACGGGCCAAACTTTTGAATTTGTCTATCGTCGATTCAAGTCTAGACAGGTCGGTAGGAGGTAAACAAGAGATATCCTGAATCTTATTGATAGCGCAAACCGTAAGTTCATTAGGTAAGATAGGAGATAATGAAGACGAAGGATCACCGGGATGAACTTCGAAGGATTCATTTACGAAATTAATCGTCATGTTGAAAATACGAGCTACGTCTATTCCCAAGATAATTTGTGGTGAAATGGAAGATACCACATGGAATTGGACTTTCTTTGTGACGTCATCTATGGTCAGGTCAAGTTCAATTATGTCGATAACAGATAGAGGGGAGCCGTCAGCATTTTTCAGGGAACACAACAAATCCGAATTTTTGGAAGGGATGGGTAGTTCACCCAGAACTTCCTGCATGGTTTCCAAATCACAAACAGAGATATTGGCGCCGGTGTCAAAGAGGGCAGTATAAGGTACGTCACACATTTTGACAGCTATAAATGGTCTATTGTCAACAGGGTTAGATAATAAGATTGGAGCTATAACAGGTATTAAAGAGTCAGCACTTATTGGTTTAGGTATGTCCTTTTTAGGAGGTATTCGAAAAGATTCGAAAAAGTTTGCAACTTTTTGCAACCATGATTTCCACTGTTCCTTTTGGATAGTGAAATCAACAAGATAACTGGAAGATATTAGTGCTGGTCTTTTGGAGAGGGAGGAGACTGATCGTCCTTTGACTTCGAGCTCTTTTCTACAAGGGCTCGCTTTGGGCGGCTTGTCTCTTGTTGTCGCACTGCACCCTGTTGTGCAACTTCGTCGTTTTTTGAACGAGAAGTGACTTTGAGAGAGTTCAGGAAATCTGCCGAACATGAGGGACATTTAGACTTGTAGACATTTTTATGGCCACAGCCATAACAAAAAACTTTTCTAGGGAGATTACACCTTACATAGGTATGACCTTTGTTGGAACAATTCCAACAGGTGACTGCAGAAAGGTTAGTAACTGGGATCTTGGAGTTACTAGGTGTAGGTGCACCTTTAGTTGGTGTGCCTCTGGCTTTACGAGAAGAGAAAGAAGCTGGTTCTCCAGAACATGCTAGGTCTGAATTTAAGAGACTTTGAACCTTCTTAGAGGGAGGGGGACGATATTGTTGGATAATAGTCCTATTATCTTCTAACTTCTTTCCAATGGAAATTATGTCCTGAATGTTGTTTACCTCAACAAGGGCAAGATGGTTTTGGAAATAGGGATGAAGATTTTTCTTGATTATTTTAAATTGTTCCACTTCTGATGGGGGAGTAGACAATCTCTTAAATAAGCCTTGCATCGAGGCAACATAGATAGCAACTAACTCAAATTCACCATGAGTTCTTTGTTTGATTTCCTCTAATAGGTCATCATCGTAAGAGAGGGGGAGAAAAGTAATTTTCAATTTATTCTTGAGATCTTCCCAAGAAATAATTGAGCTGGCAACACTGCGAAACCAAATCAGAGCCTTGTCTTCAAAAAGATCCATTGCCGAATCAAAAAGATCGCGGTCTGAGACATTTCTCGACCTTTGAAGTTCTTTGACCTTTTCTAGAAATTGGATCAAATTATCCTTAGAAGAACCAGAAAATTTAATATTCCATTTATAAACTGGAACACTAGGTCTAGAATGAGTGGATACAATAGAGCTTGAAGCACTCTGGGAATTGGATGAGTTATCAGTTTGGTCTAGGGACTGGTCGTTTTTCAGAAGCCATTGACCTTCTAATTCTAAAGCCTCAGAAAATAAATCATCAGCTAAAGCTTTTGCTTCAGGATCTTGATCAAGTTTGAATCTATTGATTCTAGAGATCACATGATTCAGACGACATTGAATTCTTTGACAGATAGGGTCATTAAGAGACAAGGGAGCGTCCTGTATTTTGATTTTCAAATCTGCAAGAGTCTTTTTCACCTCTGCAGAATCTTTGTCAAAAGGGTAGACAGATTCGGAAATAGAAAGAGAATTTTCTTCCCTATTTAACAGGGCACGAAATTGAATTCGTCTTTTCTCCTGTGTATTAAATGGGACTTGTTTTCTAATCGCTATTTCATAAGCGAGTTCTTCACTTAATAAAGCTTGAACGGGATTCATGATTGAAATCTACTAAAGTCGGTAAGGTAGGGATCGAAAAAGCTATGTGACGCTATGATGTATCTTTACACGTAAAGAATTCGTTTTCTACGTTTGACGTAAAGAATGCAAGGGATACGTCGCAACACTGCTCGTAGCTTTAGCGCTTGTCGGCACTATTATCGACAGCTGACTGGAGAGTCAAAGATTAATGGAAACCTAACCTAACTTAATGAGAACATGGTAAGGTAATTTTCAGGGAAAGATTTTTGGATACAGTTTTCAAAGACAGCTTAACTACAGAGCTCTCGTATCTGAGTATCCTCTCTGTACGGAATTAAGCTTCTCTAAAACATGCTCGAGACATCGCGACGGTATAATCAACCACTCCGTAAAGCTCCTTTTCCAAGGTTACCCTTTAGCGGCAGTGTAGCGGTAAGAAAAAGTAGGTATTTTCGCGGCACGGCACTTTGCACAAAGATAATTAGGTAGGTACACATATATTAGGAAACAATAATGCTTAAAACTAAATCATGCAAAAGCTTTCAATAAATACATGCAGTAAGCAACAAGAGAAATTTATATAAATATCAAGTGATATCGCAGACAAATCGTAAAGTTCAAATAGTTATGAGATTTATTTTATGAAAATCCTAGATACATAAAAGCCAAATAAGATAAAGATAAATTGGATTTCTAATTCAAAGAAGTAAACGTTCCACACCGGGGAGTGCCAATTGCTGCGGTCGGGCTAATTTGATTAGGCTCTGGGCCAATTAAAATTCGAACGTTGTTGAAAAACAATTGCCGACTTACCTTCGTTGGGCCGAAGTATTAATTGATGCACCAAAATCTCATTCAGATTTCGTGCGACTGTAGTGGCATCAGCAGCATAAAGCGGTACGGTTTAATTACCCCTAAGATATAAGGTACTGGGATGCCAGATGACCTTTTAATTTTGAATAATAGATCTAAAGTAACCTGAACTATAAAGGCATCAAAATTCACTCAGGTTATGAGATGTTAATAATTTCTAACTACTGTATCTACCTACGGAATAATAGAATTGATCTTTTAATGAAAAGTATATTTATTTATTCTGTTTATAAAATAAATGATTGAAATTCTATGGTTATGAAATTACTAATTAATTGATCCTGAAGTTAATCGTAAAATATCTCATTTAACAGTTTAACTGGTAGAGAAAATAATAGATATCTATCTTTCCTTCACATAATAATTGACAAGTTCATTTCAAGTATTACTTGAATAATAATGGTAATGATTGTATATCAGGTATTTCAAAGTTATTATTAATATAAGTTTTAATTAATAAAACATCAATCTCTCAACAAGATAAGGCAATAGAACGACACAAAAATCCTAACAGATTTCTCTGATATCACTCTGAGCAATAAAAGGTTATGTCACACTTTGCTTACTGATACGACATTTTGCCATCCTTGGAATGTCGTGCCGAGACTGGAGAGCGGGGCCCTGGACGAAATCTCAGGATAAGAGACCGTGGTCTCCCTCTGGGGTGGCAGAAAGACTGGTGGATGGGGTCGTGTCCCGTGGGAACACGTGCCTAACTCTGGTAGCGTGGTCGTCCTTCGAGGTTAGATGAAACTCGAAAATATGGGGCTATGAATGATGAGATCCAGTATTCATGGGCAGGTAGTAGCAAAACCTTCAGATAATGTAAGGGATTCCTTCCATAAAAGCGGATATTCAGATGTACCAGAAATGGAAACCAATATGGCGTCCGGGAAGACAGGTGGGGTTCTACTCCGTAGATAGGTTTTCCGACGAGATAAGATAGTACCCCGATTGATAGGGTAGGTAGAAAGAACTATAACAATATATAAACTCTATTAGAGAAAGTTTCAGATAGTTTGAACAATTTACTTACCCGATTTATTAATCGGTCCTTAGATAAAGAGAAAAGGTAGGGGTGCGACTTGTCGCTTCAAGCACCAAGATTGGAAGACGAACAAACTTGTCCAGAAAGTGCGGAGCACCTTTTCCGCGCAGCTCGAAGAAAGGGTTGTTGTATATTTAAATTCACGAAACCACATCACAGCGACATCTGTGTTTCTAATTAATCGAAAAGGAAGATTGTAAGAGAAGGAAGTTACAGTTTGTACTACAAGGTAGGGATCTTGAACTTGCCTGGTTTAGTTAGTTTTACCACTCGGCAACAGGTGGCGATGTTAGTTCGAAACTCATATTTTCGGAACCTTATTAGCAAGGATTTTGATAATGTGGTCCCATTTAATAATTTTAAATGGAGCCAATTAAAGAATAAAACCTTTAACGACGTTACAACAGGGTGATGAAAAATCGGATAATTTTTATCACCCTGTATTAAAATTTACTCCACCTTAGTGGGATGAAACATGAAAAGTTAGGATAGGAAACCGTTTTTAGATATCTTGAGCTGTTCTAGTTCTAGACTGCTTTGAAGCAAGGAACATTGACAGTAGGTAGTAGTTTTAATCGACCTGACACTATTATTCTGAATTCACATATGCCAAATTGCAAAACATAAAGGCAGCGTTTAGGGGGACCCGGCTGTTTGGAACTAAAAAGATGTGCATTTCATATTTTTCTTAAGGAAGATGTCCGACAGAGCCAACCGAACTTGACCATGCAGTCAGGTCATTTACTATGTAAACTGGCTAGACCTGGCCAAGTTTTGATCAGATCAAAAATAAAATAATAAATCCACCTGTTTTTATAGTTCAAAACAAGCGGGTCTCCCTAGACGTTTGTGCTTTTTTTACAATATGGCATATGTTATTTCATTCTGAATACAATATTATTTTATTTAATTTTTATTTTTCACAAGGTGCGTCAATGTTATATTAATAAACTGTAATGTCAGAAAAGTTCAATATTTAGAGGTACGTATCTTAAGAAAATGAGAAGTCCTGGTGTAGTACTCGATACTCATCGAGTGCTACCGATTCCCAAATTTCCATCACATTCATGTCGCCACTAGGCTGCCGCCTTCATCAGGACCTTGCTGCCTCCATCACCAAACCTATGGCAGCGACATAAGGAGCGGTTGCTGCTGCAGGCAGGAACTGCTTACTACCACCTAGCGGCATTGCGCCGCTGCTCGACAAGGACGACACTTCTTCTACCTATTCATTGGATGCTGCGTCAATCATAGTCCATAATATGAAGAAGTGCAAAATAATAATTACATGAAATAAGCACCACACGAGGCGGGTCAGGCACGGCAGCATACTGCAAGTGAGATGTTTTTGGGTGCAGCACGTGCCTACCTGGTGCAGCACGTGCCTACCTATTTATACAGGGTGTCCCAGCTTATTCGAAGCGGTCTCTGTAGGCCAAACGATGGACTTTTTCGAAAAACTTTTTGAAAATTCAAGTACAGAATCACAATGGCCATAATTTAAAATTATTTTGGAGTGTAAAGAGTGTCCCATATGACAGTGACATATCAAAGTTATGTTTTTTTAAATGGAAAGCTCCTATGTTGTTGCATTTTTAGATTGTCTGAGAAGAGAAAATAAGATTTGCTTTTACAGTTGGTGTTTAAATTCAGAAGTTTTTGAGTTATAAACAAGTGAAAATCGTCATTTTTGAAGTTCAAGGCCCTGTACAACGAAAACGGTCCAAGATAGAGAAAAACGGCTGACATGTCCTTATTTTAACTTTTCATGTACTATCCTATGGTATAGAAACATTTGTACTTTCTTTGATTTTTTTATTTGGCGACACGTGGAGAAATCTCAGCATTTTTCAAATTTTTTGTCACCCTGTATAAACATTTCATCTACATTCTACATCATAGGATAGTACATGAAAAGTTAAAATAGGAATATATACCCTGTATATATATAT